>VYZT01032092.1:0-49610 GCA_013400735.1 Pomatostomus ruficeps | reverse complement strand
GTTAAAAGGTCACTTGGTTTTATCATAGGATTTCTTGAATGAGCAGACACAGGGTCTGGACAGCATTTATAGACCAAACAAGAGTTGCATAGCAAGGAACACTGGCTGGAGGGTAAAGCCAGAGAATCCCGTCTTAAAAAACACTACTCTTTAAGTGCCTGGGTAGTTGTTGAAATAAAATTCCAAACTTCATTTTCAAAAGAAGACTGCACACTTTCAGTACACACTTAAGCCAAATACAGAGTATCTATAGGACAGAACTGCAGCAGAAATTGGATGTAAAAAAATAGTGTTATCCTGGAAGGTCACATTGTCCCTTCTGGACTTGAAAAATTAATTCTACAAGTCACTAAGCCACATCAGAATTCAAACAGGCTAAACTATGCCCCAGTGACTTGAAGCTTCATATGCTGGCTACAATGAGCATGACTGAAGCTCACTGTGAGGCAGTTTGATTTTATTCTCTTCTTCTCAGTGTTTCTGTGCCCGAGCTTGATCTTGTGTAGTAAGGTTCTAATTGGAACAATTTTTCTGGGAATTCTTAGTATTATTCATGCTTGAAAAGTACCTACCAGTATCTCAGTAAATGTTAGATCTGAGTAGGATGCAATTTTTCCCTTCCCTCGAGATTTTTGACATTTCAGAAATGTATTCTAAATTAGAATAAAAAAAGAAAATGTAAAAAAAAGTTACAAATCACAAATTTGGGTTGTTTAAATAATATTAATTGAATAATTTCTATCTTTTCTATTTTCATGTCAAATTTTTCAGATATTTTTAGACTGATTAACTTTTAATTTCCAGGTATCAAGGCATTTCAATAATAATAATAATAATAAACATGTTTTGGAGAAATCAGACAGCTGTGGCTGGAAGTCAACAGAAATTATTTGCAAAATTTTTTCAACATATGAAAACATTATTTTAAAGTACCCTTTTCATAGCTTCAACAAAGGGACATGTTTTTTACAAAAAGCAGTTCCTCAGAGAAAATGCCTGACCCCACCTAGAGTGTGTGTCACTGCTGGAGCACAGATCTAATACAATGTGTACTACACAGACAAAGAGGAGATAGGAAGAATTATTTATTTGATTTTAGCTCTCAACTCCAGAACTCACATTTAGCTGAAGATAGCATATCTGAAAATTCACTTTCATTCTGTCTTCAGGGTGATTTCCACTTGTCTTTTTGAAGAGCATCTCAAAGAGTATAAATTGAAAAAAAAATCACAATGAGAACAACAGCTAGCAGTGCCAAGGATTTATTTTAAAAGTCTCTTTCACAGATGGCAGACAGAGGAGCTGGATAAGATGATTTTGAACTCTGCTGTGGTTAACAGCTGTTGTGGAAAACACCTTGCTTTAACTAAGAGGGAAGTACATCTGGAGGAAGTCATCCTAATCACAGAAATCATGAATGAGACTGGCCAGATGAACTGCCATGAAGTGCAGTTCCCATATTCAGGCAATCCACAGCCTTTAATTAGATATGCCTTTCAATTTGGGAAAAGCTTTTACTGAAACCTCATTAATGTAAGAAGCTAATCAACTCTTATAACTGCACTCACTGAGAGAATTTTACCTTTAAACAATTCACCCTGAAATCATTTGCCAAGCTGCAGGTCTTTCCTGGAAAGATGTGTAGTACACACATTTTTAACTCGTTGTGAAACATCTGTCTCCTGTTCAAGTCAATGAAGACTGTTTAGTCTGGTCCAGCTGTGTGGGTCACACGTAACACTTCTAGCATGAGCAATGCAGCACTTATCCTGATTCTCACAGGCCACTGGAAAATGGTTAGGAAAAAATCTCATTTCTTATTTACCAAAAATCCCCAACCATACCTAGCTAAAATCAACACTACACCATTATTAAAACATGACAAATGAACCAATTTCATAGGGAATAATTAACCAACTAAGAGATTAATTATGTGTTTTTCTTCCCACTCACTAGATAGGTCAGATAAAGAAAACAAGACATTAAAGAAAGACCACATTGCTTCCTAGAGTGGTATTTTAGCCTTTTTGAGATACATAAAAACAATGTTGGGGTGGCTTTTTTCATATCCAGGCACAGATATATGCATAACTGAGTTGTTTTGTGCTATTTTCATAGCATAGCTCTGTCATCCTTGACTTTGGGAAGCCCTGGTAAAAATAAGGGCAGCAGTAAAGCCTGAGCATCTGAAAGCTTTAAGTCACATCATTCCCAGTGACAGGATTTTGTTTTCATTCTGAGCAGATTCTGTTTGTGCTAGAAGGTTCAGGAGACAGCAGAATGCAGCCAACAAACTCATAAAATAGATCCTGTCAGACAGCTACAGCTTCCTTAAAAAAGCAAGTGAGTGTCTTGATTGTTTGAATTAGAAAAAGCAATAGAACACAGTGTCTAACTCTAAAGAGCTTTTATTATAATCCTGACATTTGGACTGCTTCTTTCTTAATTTTTCATTTTTTCTTTGTCAGTTCTATGGAAAATCAAAGTGTTTTTAAGTCAGTTTTTATCAGTAGAGCACACTCAAACATAGAGTGTTGTGGTCCAGGAGGGTGGTACTCTCACTGCTATCTGTCACCAATCTATATGGTTCCCTCAGAAATTAAGTGATGTTTTCAAGTTGATCGTCCCTAAAAAATGGATGGACATCAATGCCTCCTGACCACAAATAAATTTAAAAAGTAGAACTGTTGATCAAATTTTAGTACCAATCAATCAATAAAGTGTTTCAATTGCATTACACACCCAAAAGAAAATGCCCTTCTGCAGAAAAGAGACAGAAAATGCAATCATTTACATCAATGAAGTAATTTAAGGCAATTTTTAGTTTCTCAGTAGACAACCTTATAACAGAAAGGGTTTCTCCAAAAGTGACAAATATTGATATATTCTCCTTATAACAGTGTCATTGCCAATGATTATTTGTAACATAATTGTACTATCTTTCCTATGAATCAATGAACTGAGCAACATTTGCTATTTGTTCTCCCTGTTTTGTAACTCTTATTTTCTGCTGTGACTTAGTCATGATGTTCCTCCCAAGACAGACTCAAAGTTCAGGCTCTGTTCTCCAGAGCCTTAACCTTTGGTAGAATGAGGGAAGACAGCACACTATGTCTGTTTCTCACAGTCAGGGCGGTCTCACACCAGATAGAAGCTACTGAGGATCAAAGCTTTTTACTCTCATGCTCCCTTCTCTTTGAGACAAGATATCTTAATTAACTCCAAGCTCCTAGGAAGAAGAAATAAGGAGAAAAAGGCACTATTTCATCAGGGTTTAAAACTTTAATACAAGGGTTTGTGAACAATGACACCTTCTAGAATGCATGACCATGCCTTAAAAACCAAAATTATATTGTTTTCTTGCCAATATCTAGTTTAGAGTTGTTTAATTTCCAAAACTGATTTTACTTCAGCAAAGACTATTGTGCTACACTATGAATTAAAGTTGTAGCTTCATCATAACACAGATATTATATGTAAAAACAAGACACGCTGAGTCATTTTGTTCCTGTTCTTGCAGAAGTTTGTTTGATGCATCCATGAAAAATTGTCTTCCTCTGTTTTGCTTGCAGGGAAGAGAGAGGGGAGAAGAAGGAGTTAATACTTTTAGGTATCAATATCAACAAGCAATTCTTTTTTCCCATGAAAATGTTTCCCAAAGGAATAAAAAAGACCTGTCATTCAAGTAACAGAATTCCAATGTATCCATTGTCACTCAAAGACAATTTTAGGGAGTAAGATGTCAATGGCCCAGCTGCTTCAGCAGCCATGTGCAGTGAGCACTGATATTCAGACTGGAAGGCAGCAGCCTTGAGGTAAACTGCAAATGAAAGTGGTTTTCCCAGACTCCAGGGGGTCCCATCAACATTATTTCAAATGAAATATTAACAGAAGATATTCATAAGTAATGGTTCTAGATGATCTAATAGAGTCAAGTCTTGCAATTACTTGAAATGAATGAGCCACCACAGAGCACGTCATTGCTTCAGAGTGAGTTTGCAGTCCTTATGTCTGTGAAAGAGCAGCACAAGGCACTCCTCAGAGAGACACTAACAGCCACCAGAAAGTCCTGAAGGGTGTAGCAACAAGGCTGAAGAGCTCCAGTATCATGCCAGGGTTATGAAACAATCAGCAGACTGGTGTGCACAATAACTTCAACCCTTCTCTGATGCTTGAAATAGGCTCTGCTGAATGCCAGCCCTCCCAGATACATTATAAAACCTGCTCAGGAAGTGCCAGGAGTACTCAAACTACATCCCAGAGGTATTCAGACACATCTTATTGCTTATTTTTAGCTGTCACACATGACAGCAACTACTGTTTTTGTTGTACAATAAATACCACTGTTTTCACTATACAGAAAAGTAAACTTTAAAGTTTAGATGAGTACAGTGGAAAAGGTGACTGATTTACTCAGTCATTCATTTTTCACTTTCATAGTGTAGAATATGCTATAGATCCTAATTAGTATCAATCAGACATCCTACCAGTCAGTATCTCATCAGTCAGCTTTGCACAGAGTGAAGGACAGAGAGAACCACTGGAACCCACACAAAACCAGTGTAAGATCCAAAGATTGTCCAGGGCACCACATATCTGTGGCCAAACTAAACAGAATGATGTGACAATTTCTAGCACCAGATTTAGGTGCTGTGCCTAACTTTTATATCTTCTTTTTCCTGCTTTTCTCACAAGTAGCATGGATCCTGCTGGGTTTTGTCTTCTTGCTTATGCAGAATACTGAAGACTTCAGTTTTATAGAACTGGAAACAGTTGTGGAATGGAAAAAAAGAAATCTTCCTATTATGGATGCGCCATCACAGCATATGTAACTATTCCAAAGCTCATCCAACATAATTTTAATTGAGACTTCTGCTCCCAGTGAAGTTGTAACTGCACAGGCTAGCTCTGTAACTACGTAGATCTCAAAGGTGCAAAATTTGCAAGAAAAGAAAGTGTCTTTTACAAGACCAGCTGTTGCAGCTGGAAGCAGCAAGGTTTCTGAGCACCACAGATTCTTTTAATTGGGGCTGAAGACGTATTTTCAAGCTGGTACTAAGATGGCCACAGTGCTATTAATATTTGAAGTGGCTGGGAAGTTCTGCCTGGTACACCTCATGTCATCTGATGCATGTACCATATCTCCCACTGCCGTTCAAACAATCTCCTGCCCTCAAGCAAAAACACATTAATATCCTGCCTCAAAACCACCATTGGGAAAATATAATTAAAGGGAGAAGAAATAAAAAGAAATAGAATATGAAAAATTGTAGAGCAGTACCAGAAAACACCTTTTCTGAACTATAAGTTATGAGCAGGTGCTTATAAACTACTCGTCAGGAATTTTTTTTTATAATATTTTGTAAGATGGTTTATTTATACATAAAAGTCTATATTTAGTCCCAACCAGTTTGTACCCATTTAATTGTTTCAATAAGTCACAGTATGCAAAGAAATGTTCATTTACTTAAAACCTTTTTCTTAATTTTGGAACTTTTTTGTTGAAATTTAGATTCAGTTTATATAATTTGCTTTGTCGTATAGAGTAGAACAGATTTCTATATCCAGATTCAAATACTGTATGGAATATACCAATGGATATTTAAAATATTGTCTCAATACAAAAATTAGTTATACCTAGCTTTGTCAAACCCCCTCAAAAAAGAATTAAAGCAGGTTTCAAGATCTTTTAGTATTAGTAAAAGAAGAAATATATGTTGTATGTTAAAACTACGATGTGAACAGAAAAGAAAGTTATATAAGAATTCTGGAAAATAACAAAACATGTGAGTCCTAAAATATTTCCATTAGACACATGACTGAAGAGTGTCTCTTCATGGCTACCTGACCATGCAGCCTGACTTCCTAAGAGTTTGGACAGGATACATTCTTTCCCTCTTTTAGAAAACTGAAAACTAATAAAATACTTCTTCTTAAATCAACTCCAGGGTTCTGAACAAATTTTTTAAAGTGGAAATTTATTTGCAGTACCACTATCAGGATACATAAATATGTGATGTAGAGCAAACATATTAAAGTATCAAGGTTTAGGACCATTAGGTCTCCAACAGGAATTTGTAAATATCTAATAAAAATAGGGTATCTTAATTACTTAATCAGTGTGTAAAATGCTCAGACACCCACATAATCCAAGTGCCAATTAACAAATCTCATTATTGCCAAATTACTTCTATATTTCCTCCTCAGATCCGGAGACTAGAGTAAAAGTAATTTGTCAAAAAATTGCTTCCATTCCAAGTTACTTCATTATTGCTTTCTTACCATAATGCCACACCAAAATGTATCATCTGTGTGCTTTGCTAATGAAAGAGTAAGCAATCACCTTAGGTGCTCTACTTCCTATGAAGACAAATGAACACAGAACAAAATCATCACTGATAACAGCATCTATTCCTTTGTCCTTGTTGGTATTGTTCCTCATTTCTTCTTTTCTTTATCTTTTTTTTCTTTTTATATTATGGTATAATTTTAGCCTTAATTTTAAAAAAACCCAAACAAAAGTGCCATATTCTTTTATCTTCTTTACTTGATAGCTTCTGGCATTCAAAAAAAAGGAGACACTGGCCTGCCAGAAGCCAAAGAATCTTTAAAAGTCTCCAAATATGCTGAGGATAGTGGATGACACATAAAAACAGTCGTTTACTGCCAAAGGGGATAGACTTCATTGGCTTTGGCTTTGCAAGTCTCTGCACCTATGCTTTTATTGCATTTGGTAATGTATGTAGTGATTTAAAGCAAAATTAAAAGAATGAAAGGACTCCCAGAAGTTTTGGTGAGCTTTGAATGAGAATTTTTTTCTGCACAGATTGTTCCCTGGGGACAGAAAATGCATTCATTAAGCACTGTGCATTAAAGTAACACAATATGAATGCTATGCAACTGTGTAAAACACAGTTCCTATCACTCGACTTAAAATATCCTGAAATGTTTTGCTTTATGGCATTAAAAGTAATTCATTTTCTTGGACTGTTGTTGCTAAGGTTTGGTTTATGTAAGTGTTTTAAGAAGAAAACAATCTGAAAAATACACAACTAGCACAGCAGAGAACTCATTCTTTCAAATGCCTCTTTTGAAAATCCTTTCAAACTTTTTATTCTGTTGATTCAACAGAAAGAGAGCCATTTACAAATAAAGAGAATAGCAAGAAAATGGTGCTTCAAAGCTCTGAAGAAAATTATTTTGTAACACTTCTTAACAATTCTGCACTACCAGACCTTGAATTCCCCCCGGCTTTACTCCCCCAGCTTACACACGTCTGCAACTCTGTATAAAGACATATGTCTGGAGTCCCTTGTGGTGCCCAGACAATCCTCAGTCCCTGTTTTGATGGACACACAGTGCCCTTTGGGTCTGTGGGTCTGATATTCCAGAAGACAAGCACGTGCTGAGCCCTGCAGCGATGTACAGCAGCTCACACCAGGTTTCTAACTGGGGTGCCCTGGAGTTCCTCTGCAGAGGTGCATTCCAGCACAGCCAAGGCACAGGGGATGTCTCTGCCCATGCACAGGACTCCTGCAGGAAGCTCCAGGTTTCACAGGGATTTCCCTGTGGGTGTGTGGTCATGCTGAGCACCCAGCTGGCACCCAGGGCTTCTGCTCAGCTGGCTGATCTGCAGGAGCCACGGATACAGCTGGGTGCACAAACATTACCCAGATGGGGTTTCTCGGTGGAAAGTAAAGCCGTGACCAGAGGAATTCAGACATTAGAGTATCAGATGTGGATGAGGCTTGTACACATGAACATGTGGGAAGGGGAACTGATCACAGGAATCCTGCTATTTTGGATCACCATTCCTGGGCATCCCAGCGGTGGGTTAGTCAAACTAGAAGGAGGGTATTCCATCCCAGCTTTCTGGATGAGTTCTTTACCACCCCCTAACACAGCCAACATGGGCAATTCTGGTTACAGAACCCCTCACAAGTCTTCTGTAACAAACACAAAACAATTTCATCACTTTAAAAGAGATTGGTACCATGGTGAATACTCCTCTGCAGGTTCTCCCTACACAGAAAATCATTACTTCATGTACACAAAGGAATCATGGTGCATTATTGCTCAGTTTATGCCAAAATTGTGGAGGAAGAGAATCTTTCTGCTTTCTGAAACAGGCACTGCAGGTCACCCTTCCTTGAACAGTAGCTTTGCTGTGATATAATCTGGCTCATAGTTTAATCTTGCCTTTGGTAAGAAAGAAATCAACTTTGCAGAAGAATAAGGGAAAAAAATCATATTGATTTTTTTATTACTATGCTACTGATATTGGAATTTCACCCTATATTCTTAGACAGAATTACAAAATACTCCAAATATTCCACAGAAATGCTACAAAATTTACCAAAGAAATATATTTCATTTAGAAGAGTGCATTCTAGATACTTCTCTTATATGCAGCAAATATGAGTTCAGATTGAATTAATTTCATTCTTTCATTTCCTTTTATTTTCTTTTCTTTTCAGCAATCTCAATTTTATGTTTAATTTTCAACAGCTGAGTGTCTGTGTTGCCATGACCTACTATTATGAAATCCATGTATGGAAATGAATGTTAGTTATTAATATGGAAAAGAGAATTTTAAGCAAACAGAAATTTCCATGTTATCTTACACCAGGGTTGAGAATATGTAGGTAATTACTTCTAAACAGTAACACTTTAGTCATTTAGATAGTAACTTGGAAACAGACAAAAAAAACCTAAGGAATCTTATCACAATTCTTCTTTGCCTTTCTCTAGGTAAAGGAATTATTCCCTTTAAAGTTGGCAAGTTTTGATACTTTTTTGTGGTAAAGCTCTATTAAAATAGAGAAGAATGGAAAAGAAACTCTTGGCATGTGACTGGGTAAATTAAAGGTGAAGTTAAATTGCATAAATCTGTATTAATAAGAACAGGACACAAAGACAGATGGTGAAATTATAGCTCTTGTATTTAAACCTAGGCTGCTTTCACAAAGCAAAGTTGCATCTGGGGGCTTTTTTGGGCATTCTTGCAAAAATAGCCCTCCTGAAATATCTTATTCTGTTAGACATTCGTGCTTGGAGCAACTTTTAAATGGATGTTTTATTGGCAGCCTAACTTCCTGTGTCTTGGCAATATGTAAACAGGGCTTAAAACTACATTATTTTTAAAGAGGGATTTTGAAACTTCAGATGTGACACTGATTTGATTCAATTCTTTTCATATTTTTATTTCAAAGTGCATTTTAGCTGGACAGATTTTATTAATAAATATATTTTTGATATTAAGTTACAGATGGGGTTTTTAAACAGCTAAGTGCCTGCAACAGCAATAGCAAGAAAATCTTGCTTTTATGTATAAGGAACCTGGTCTGGGTGATTGAAGACCTGAATGGTGCCCATGTTTCTCCAAGCACCTGAGTCATCCGGGGTGGGAGTCAGATGGATGGAATGCTGGCTGTTACTCTGAACCACATTTTTAAGTCAGCTGACGCACCTTCCAAAGTCCCCACAAGCATTAACTAACACAGAGAGATCAAAGTTATAAAATAGAGCTCAGCTGAATTACACAGAGGAAATGCAACAGTCAGGTGCAGCCTGACTGAAATAAGCGTGCTGGGCTTTCTGGTGAGATGCTTTTCTTAGTGCCTCTCTTCTGGCAAAGGAGCACAGCAGAGCAGGAGAGGATGGAATATGGGCAGAGCACCACCATTCTCTGACAGCTGCTGAGATAAATATGTTTAATCCTGAGGCTGGAGAAGAACCTCTCTGATAATCAACATATCACGGTCTACATGTTTGGAATCTTCCCATTTCTTCCACTCAGCAAATACTTTTCTACTCAAACATGGCAGAATGCAAAAGGGAAAACATTTCAGCTGGATCAAAGGCCCATGATGAAAACACTTTCTAAAGCGTTAGCATTTGGGACATGCTAGCCCTGCAGAGTCTCTTGGCAGAGTTTGTTTGCCCAGTAGGAAACGTGGGTGGAAATCTCCACTACAGTGATTGTATTATCTATACTTCTCAAGCCAGGTAATTTGTGAAAAACTTGGAATATATCACATGGGTTCATGTTGTGCCATCTTGACACAGTCTTCAGCAATGCCAAACTTGCTATTTAAAGAGCCTGTATACTTCTTGCCAATATTATCTTTTCAGACTTTCTTTTCAGAATGTTCACTGGTAAAATCGACTGAACTGTCTGAACAAGTGTTTAATAAATTTTCCATCTGAAATTCTGAGTTAATATATGAGAGGCTTTCAGTTTGCATGGAAAATTATGCAAATCTCCAAGTGAATAAATGAAGCTGAACCAAGTGTTGGACTCACCAGATTTTTAGTGATAATTTCTCATTACTAACAAAGGAGTAACGGAATCTGTGCATTTTTTGAAGCTGTCTTATATTTTTGAAGTTCCCCTCCACTTGAACAGCTTTCATGTTCGGAATGAGACTAAATATGATACAGAGGGTGAAGCACCACAATATACAGCATGGTTTTTTGGAATGGATCATGATCTGCACAAGCACTCAACATTTGTGTTTTTCATTGATACTGTGATCCCAGTCCCTGTGATGCTGGACTGCTAGAAAAGGACTCTTCATGTATCTCATAACTCCTCAGACTATGGCATACTTACCTACCTCTGAGCTCCTTTCCAGAAAATTGTATAAAACCTGAGCTTCCACATTAAATTCTTCTGGGAATGCTGTTATAAGAAGTATTTGGGTGGTGCCTATGCTGAACAGAGCTGTCAGCCTGACTAAGCAGAGAAACCAGTCTCTAATCTCTAAATCCATCTACAGCATCTGGCCAGGATTAAAAAGACCACAAAGTTTGAATGAGAGGATATTTTTGTCCATAGACAGGCTAAAGGTCTTCAGATAACACCTGAATGAGTATATGTACAAATTCTGCTGTGAAATAAAGACATCAGAACTTCCACACTAAAAATGTTCTCCAGAGAAATTTTTTAGGTGTATATATGTTACATACATGTATTTTATATATTTTTGGAGGGGGGCTATATTTATATATTCATTGGACTAAGCATCATACCTAGAAACATCAAGATATATGAGAGTCTGACAGTCCAGTGTTTTTAAAGTTGCCAGTCTGAAAGAAATACAGTCAGATACCTAAATACCTCAGAAAATCTGGTTTCTAAACACTCAAAAGTAAGTGTAAAAACTAGTAGAAACTCAATAAAAATTCATACTGCTGCACCATTCAGCCATCCACCAAAACAGCAGAAACATTCCTTAACCCAAATGCAAGGGTATTGCAAGTTTAACATCACACTATTACCACTTTCTCACATATCCTTATCAGATGGATATTTGCACAGACCTTTCTGAAATTTAAAAGAGTAGCACAAACATTTCTTATTAAAAACAAATCCCTGGTACAAAATTATTTCCTTACTTTTGGGAGGGAAGCTCTTGATCCTGAGCTTTGCGTGGTCATTGTCAAAACTGTAGTGATACCCAGTGCAACTCTGGCTGGAGCAGCATCCATGTTGATCCAGAAAGAAACCCAGGATAAAATGACAATCAGCAGGCTAGGAATGTACATCTGGATTAAATAGTATCCCATCTGACGCTCCAAATGAAACTTGACTTCAATGCATGTAAACTTTCCTAGAACATGAAATTACTTTCATAAATGCTTTTTGCACATTTTTATCTTGTTTTCTGAACATAAGTTAGATATGTGGCCTGTTTCCAAACTGTAAGCAGACCCTGATACACAAACACTAGTGCCATTGTTGCATGCTAGCTTGGGGGAAGCATGGGACCACTGAAGCAGACTGTGGCCAGTTCTTCATATTAACTGTGAAAATTAATATTACCACACTTTCTTCACCTCCAGAAAATACAACGTAAGGTTTCTTTTCTCCAAATTCAATGAGCTTTTACTCTTAGTCAAATATAATGTTAGGTATTAAAAGGGGACAGCATTTTGGTCTTTTAGTGACATGAGATTAAGCAATCATGTTTGAACAGACAAATTGTAAACTACCACTCTTACAGTCCTGTGGTAGGTCACACTCCTTCTCATTCTGCTCATGTCATTTGCCTGTGTCTGTGGATTATATCTCACAGCAGAATCAACTCAAAGTCTACTTTGAATCTTGCTTAAAGTCTGACTCCAGGAAACCTCAACCAATCTCTCATGGGAGGTCAGTGATTCTTCAAAATGCCGATAGCTGCTGCACAGCAGTCCTGGAGGACAGGGATTCGGATTGCCTGCTAGTGGAACTAGCTGTACAGCAGGAGATGCGGAGCCCTGAGCTGCGGCAGCTCATCAGCTGCTAATGCAATACCTCTGTGCTGCTCTCAGAATTACTCTGGGCTAGGTACTGTGAGGGCTCTTGCTCCAGGCAGATGTCAGGAAAGCCTCTCATTCCTGGAGTCTCATGCTAATGGTTTCAAAGGACTCCTTTTGCGCTGGTTGGGAAAATGCACAAAGATGCATTGTTCCTCATCCACCGTTTCAGGGGAAATTAGATTGTTTGCTCCTTTTTGTGAGGTCCCTATATTTTTCTGGTTGTCTGAAGTGCTGAATGGTGGGTGCAAGCACAAAGTTAGCACAAAGGGGAGTGCAGAGGCTGTTTGACAAATAAAGGAGTGGAGACTGAATAATACTGTCCAACAGCATAGAAGTTCTAAAGTGAGTAACCTGTGACATGAAAGGCAGATGCTGAGGCCTGGGCAGTGGCTGTTCCTGAACAGTCTGCCCACACAGAAGGGGACTGGAAAGGGGTGTGGTGGCCACATGTGGCAGCAATGACATGAGTAGCACAATCTGTCAAAGGCTCTCCAGACTTTTGTGGCACAACCTGGACACTGAGTTTAGGAGAAGGCTGAGTAATGAGTTTTACCCACATTTTAATTTCACACCAAACCTGAAGGAGCAAACTACAGAGAAGACAATAGTGGGGGTGCCAATCACGAAGTTTTCCTTCCTTGGTACTTTGGGCTCCAAGATCAGAAGCTGCATTTATAAAAATTAAGACAAATAATTTTCTTTTCATAAGAAATAAATGTGACTTCATTTCTGGCAGATGCAGAACCTCTCACATTGTATTATTTCGTAGAGGGAAACAAATGTATTTGATGCAACCAGATCAGCTCTTATGCTGAAATGATGAAAAAGCTATTTTAGATGAGAGGGATTATATTTAATCCCAGAAAGCACCCAGAAAACTGTTCTCTAAATGCTGTCCCTATTAAATAAACTCCAAGCAGCTAAATCAAAATTTTAACAGAGTTTCCTCTTCCCTGTAAAGCTAAAGATAGAAAACATAGCATTATAAACTTCTAAACAGCAAATGAAAGAAAAACCTTAGAGTATTAAACAAACATTTAATTTCTCAACATTCCACATCTGTACACTATTAGGATCAGCAATGAAAATATTGTCTTTTCACATGCTACGTCTCATAAATTTGGCTACACATAAAAGCTGGTGAAAATTTGATATTTTTCCTCATTGGCAATTTGATACGCTGGAGAAATAAACCAGGTTCAGAAAAATCAGTACTTTAAAAGTAATGAATCAATATATAATAAAAGAGTTAGTTTGTTAAAAAAAGTTTCATTTTAAGGGTATCAAAACAATTAGATTTTTAAATCAATCTTTTTAATACTTTAAATACTTTAATGGTTTTAAGGATATTAGAATACTTTAATGAAATTAAAGAAAATTTGGAAATTAAATCTTTCAAAAAAATAACAGGGAGAAAATTTATTTCTTTTCAGATTTAAAAATAAGTGTGACCATGTCAAATTTTAATTTCAATTTTTTTTTCATTTTACCCATATTTTCCTGTTACAAATTGACAGTAGATACCATTGGAGCAATTGGTAGAAAAAAAATGGAATAATACTCACCAGTGTTGTAATGTTTTGTGCAATAACCAAGTTCTTTATCTTCTTTCAAAATAAACTGTGGCAAGGTTAAACCCTCTGCAACTTGCACAGGTCCATCACTTAGCCACTCAAATATCAGATCATTCATGGTGTAGCCAACTGCAAGGAAGAAATCAGAGTTTATTAAATGTAGCTGACTGGAAAACAGCAAATATCTGAGAAGCATGTCTTTTATTGCAATACGTGTTATCTCAGTTACATTTTCAAACTGTTCAATTAACAACAGCAGGATTCCTGTTAGTTGCCAGTTGCTACAACTACACCATTGCTCAACTAAAAGCAAGAAGTAAACACTTGCTATAATCTGAAGTAGTGCCCTACTTTAGTTTGCCAGTAAAAAGTAATTTTGCTGGCCCAAAGCAGTCTAAAATTCTCTGGGCATAAAGGCAGGTGGCAGCTCACAGTTCATAGCCATACAGCTAAATCCTTTCTCCTATCATTAAAAAACTCCAGGGTGGACTGGTGCCTACTGAATATTGGGAATGATCACTGGCACCTGCCACTGTCTGTCACTCCTGGGTTTGCCTGATGGTTACCTGATCAGGTGGAAGCAGTGCTGGGGTGTGTGCTGGCAGCTACACAGAATGGAGGGTGTGTGCTGCTACCCCAGTCCATGCCTTGCCTGTGGTTAGCACACCACCTTAAGTAGATAAATAGCACCTCTGCTTCATCAGGTATGTTGCTTCCATTTTCCAAAAGTGAGCTTACTCAATCAGACATAGCAAATCCCTGGCTATCCAATAATTGTTCTTGCTTTCCTGAGATTTAATAATTTCTCCCACACAGTGTTGCTGTATTTACCCCTGGAAGTGAAGCAACTCTGATGGGTCAGGTGATGTGACCCAGGAGGGAGAAAAGTAAGGGTGCAGGAACAGCACAGAAACAGGCAACCCTCACATTATTATGATGATAAACATCATTCCCTTACAAAATAGGAATACTGAGTCTCACCACATAAATGTGATAATGTAGATACTATCTAATCACTGAATGTTAGGGTAAAATCTTATTTGATAAATAAAACAATTGGGCACTCACAGCTCTCTAGCTGCATTGTACACGTCTGTACATCCATAGGAAAATTCTTCAAGTCCATGGGACAAGACAAGGTTAAAGTAAGCCTAAAATTAGAGGGGAAAAAAATATGTTAGACATCTACAGGTTTTAGCTAAAGCGCCACACTTAGAGTTTAAAGGATCAAGACCAAATCTTAACACCTCAAAGGCTTGGCTGATCTCCCCTTTGAGCTTTTAAGCATGTAAGAGCTATGGAGACAAAGTGTGTGAGCAAACTGGGCACTCGCAGCCTGCGCTGGCTGAGCAGAGCAGAGGCAGAGAAGACGACATCAGGATAGCAAGATATGCTCTCCACTAATGCACCAGTGAATGTTTTATGGACAATACTGAACCAAATAATCCAAAAGATGAAATGTCTGGTCATGGGACACATGTTTTTAAGTTTTAGTTTGGAAAAGCAAAAAAAGAAAACAACCATGGGGTTTTTTTACAGAGTGCTTTTGTTCTGCCGGAACAATGAATCCCATTTCCAAGCCTTCATTCTTATTGCTTAGCCACTAAAAGAAGGAAAAAAACATTAAAAACATTATACAGTAAAAGCTAGAATCACATCACATTAAAGTAGTACAGATAGGAGAAAGTAAGCCTAAAGGAACATAATCATACAAAATATATTTCTCTTTTAATTTTTCAGTTGTTATTGTCCCAGATAAAGCATAACTTTACTTAAATGGGAATACTTTTAAGGTTTCTTTCTTTCCTTGTTCCTTTTTTTAGTTGATTTTACCTTTTAACATTTGATTGAAATCTATTTCAAGACTGTCTCTTCTGTTTTATTTCTTTTCTTTTTTTGTGTGAGTAGAAACTATTTTTAGTTAACCAAGCTATTGGGATGGTCTAATTACAAACAACTAGCTTTGAGAAACAGTATAAATGTTAGAATTTTGCTTCAAATCGTATTTAAAAAGTACATTTTTATTTATGATTACATTCAGCACAAAAAACACTCTGAAACAAAGAAAGCAAAAAAACCACAAAACCCTCTGTGTCCATCTATTATGAAGGGTGATAACAAGATTGTCTGATTTGAAGGGGCACTGAAATATTAGCACAGCATAATGACAATAATTTTTTAATTATGTCAGTGAACCCACAGGTCAGCTGTTTAAAAGTATAACCTTGAAAATATGTTGTCCCACAAACATATGTGATCTCCACAGAGAAATACTTGACAAATTTCTGTCTCCCGCAGTGATTTTGTGGTTCTTACCACACACAGCTGATTCAAGGCCTTTCAGTCTAATTCCTCACCATGTGAAGTTTTGGGGACCACCTGGCTGGGGCATCCAGCCATAAAATCACTGTGACAAAAAGGTGATATTTAGGTAACTGAGATCAAAATTGTCTCAGCCAGATCTAAGATCACATTCAACATCACTAGTGTTGCCTGCACGTGGGCTACCTAGAAAAAGTCACACAATTTTCATCTTGACACAGTCTTCAGCGAACAAGATGATAGTACCAGGAAATTAGAGATCACTTTTATGTGGCAGTGAGATGAAGAATAGTCCTCAGTACTCTTCTCAACATCACCCTAGGAAGTAAAATCGCATTTAACCTTTGAGACCAAATAGCAGAAATATTAAAAAAATAAAATTGTCATTTAGAGAAAAAAGTTTATCTAATAGACATATAAGTGTCATTGAAAATCTGTCCTTTCCTCATTTAAATATTTTAAGTCCTTGCAAATGTTAACTAGTCTCATTTTTACTAGGTAATTTCCTGCATTAAAGACTGAGCTAATTAAGTTGCTAATCCCCAGCATTAACAAAACAGTGCCTCTGCCTCTTTTCTGAAACATTGCTATGTCAAAGTCCCTTCTTTTCAGCCATCTTCTAAATATGGTGTAGATGTTTTAAGTTCTTTTCAAACATGCCTTTATGCGAATGCAGCCTTTGTAAATATGTCATTTGTTTGCACTCATTGAAGTAGGCATGGGCTATCCACCCCTTGGATTTTACTGACTGTCAGGTGTGGACTGCACACCGACTTTTCTTCCTTTCTCCTTCATCCCTTTCTATACCCCAAAAATTGAAGTAATCTGGGGGTTTGACTACATACATGGTCAGGAAGGTCTCTTGTTATTTTAATATCAAATTTATGAGAAAGCAAATACACCCAGCTGCATCTTTCAAGACTCACAAGGAAAAAATAATCTATCTCCATTCATGTAGAGTATACATATAAATTCTTTTTCTCTGGAGTTGATAAAATTATGTAGGCTCATTTTGTAGGTCCACACAAAGCCTAATGTCTTACTTTCTCTTCATAATCATTGTTGTCTTTCACAAAGACTAAATTATTCTCTTCTCATCCTGAAAACTGATAAATAATTTCTATTCATTGTGTTGACGGGACTATCTCAAGACATCACGCCCTTACAGTTTTACCTCTACCTGTTGTTCACCTCAGCACAGTAGCCATTCATAATTAACATCTTTGCCTCTAATCTCTTTTACCAGCAATAATGCTAGCATTGAAATAAATGGTTATAGCACTGTATCATCCACAGATCCACTGATTTTCAACAAGATTACTACATGCTAAATGTTCAGCAGCTGGAATTTGAAATAGATCCACTGAAGTCCATGGTGATGGGTCAGTTTATACCCATTGACTCTTTTTTCAGTAAAACTCTGAGCCTACAAATGTTTTCAAACCCTGGTGCCATGTCACTACTTATATATCTACATTAATAAGGACACAGGGTCATAAAAACAAAGTGTTAGGTAGCTAGAGCTACCCACATTGCTGATAATAACAGTGTCATTGACAGAAAATATTTCAGCAAAATGAATGTTTCACACTTGGCAAATTCAAGAAGGGCCCCTGGAGGTTTGGAGCAAAGAGCAAATTTAATGGGGAATTACACTGATGAATACTTTAATCGTTAATAAAACAGAACAAACTGCTATAGAACAATTATTTTATTTTTCAGGCACCCTGCCACCAAGGCATTTGAGATCCATAAACAACAGATTGGTGGTGGAGAACCATAAAAAACTGATGGGAAGTGCTTTATTAACCATCTGTAAAACTGAAATGAGGACAAGCTGACCAGGGACTTGATTTTGTCTTCAGTTACCTGGGCACCCTCCACCCCACGCCAGCCAGCCCCAGGTGGGACAGCTGGCTCACAGAAAGCTCTGGGGCTGGGCACGTTGTGTTTTCCAGCTGGGCAGAGAAGGCTCATGAGGGAGCAGCAGAGAGTCACGTCTCCAGTGCCTCAGCACAGCAGGCAAAGTGCCAGGGACTGCAAGCTGCCTCAGAGAAGAGGCAGAGTTGCTCTCTTCTTTCCCTCCCTGCTCCCTCACCCACCCCACAGACAAGGAAGACTCAAACCCTGCAATATTGCAAATAAGAGTATGAACAGAACAAAATACAGAATCAGAGCCAGAAAACAAAGAATGAACAATTAGCTGCCACTGTGACAAAAATAATATACAAATCAATCAATGATATTACTGGGCAACACTGTAGCAGAGACAGGGCTATAATCCAAGTACTCCAGGGCAGCATTGACTGTATTAGGTTTTGGCCTCTTTTCCTGAGAATTCTCTCATACACCAGGCAGATCCTTCTGAGCAGCATCTGCTGACACCTTAAATGCCTTTCAAAGTGCAGGAGGCACTACTGGGATTCCTTCACTCAGCATTTCATTCAAACGCCCCTCTTTCACCCCCTGGTTTCAATATCCTGAGATATCACTAAGACTGCGGTTGTGGGCCTGTCTCTGTCCCCAGCCCCGCTCAAAGTTTTTAATTCCTGGTCACCCCAGGGACGCACTTATAGCATCACTCAGAGGTGCGCGTTCCCTGGTTTCTGCAGGCAGGAAGGCAAAGTCCCCAGGCTATGGCCTCCTTTGTCACAGAAGTCAGAATAAGGCATCTCATAGGAAAAATGAAATAGCCTGACTACTTAATCAGAAACCCTCATGCTGGTGATCTTTCACACCTGAACATGTTTTGTAATGGCAGTGTTTTCTCCTGGTATGAGCAGCCACGGCCCAAGAAGGACCAGCAGCAGAACTCAGCACAGGCACTGGTACTGCCCTGACCGCAGCTGCTGCATGCAGCCAGCATCCTCTGAGGAAAAAGCAGTGGCGGGGTGACACTCATGTGCACCCAAGGGCCTCAGAGGTATTTGTGTGCAGTGCAACCAAGTCCTGAGCTCAGTAGTGGGGCCGAGATACTGTTTCCTGTTCGTCCTTTGACCACTCCTGCCTTTGTCCCATTCTTTCTCCAGCCTGGAGACGTTTTTGCCACGTCCTCCAATGCCTGCCCATCTACCCTACATCTCTCTCAGGGACACCTACATGACACACAGCCCAGACACTTTCCTTTGCCTCCTCGTCTGTCCTCACATGCTTTGCCCCTCCTTTTCCTGTTGACCAATTCCTGTCAAATGCCATTCCCACATGCTTTCAGGGAATTGAGTCTTGAGGCCATTCTGCCTTTGACCAGTAACCTTCAAAGCAATACCATCAGTAGAGGGTAAGGATCTTGAACACCAAAAAACAAAAAAATCAACAGGAATAAAATGTTTATAAATAGATTATTCTCAAGATGATTTCCAATCTAATTCTTTCACTTGAAGGGTTTTGAATGCTGGGACTCCTGGTGATCACACCACTTTCTGATAATCTCACAATGCTACAAAAACACTTCAGAATAATACACAGACAGACTGCTTGTGAATGGTCTGCAACACAAATCTGAAGTAATGAACTGCTAGTATTTTGTTGAACACTTAGGGAACTGTGTTTACACATTACATAATCCAGGAATTTTTAAAAAAAATTTAAGAGAATATGTAATTTTAACTGAGATTTGACATATTGCCTTGTTTGCAGGAACCACTGAACTGTATCCTAACCCACTCCTTTACAAGCAGCTATCACTCCTTAGCCTGATGTATTGCAAGACACCCAAAACTTTCCTTGATCTCAGTGACATCTCATCCCAGAGGAGGACACTAGTTCCACAAAAGAAAGGCCCTGGGGATCATAATACGTGGTATATGATGACAGGGGAGTATTCTTTTCGTTAGTTACTCTGCAAGAAGGGTTGGTTGTGAGTGGGCTACAGAACAAGAGCCTCCTCACAGAGTTTTTCCTAATGATAAATAACTAGGATCAGTCCTATTACATATAGAAATACTGTTGAAAATTTGAAAAGTCCTGTAGATAAGGGTACAAATCCTTTCCGTCTGCAAAAAAACCCCATGATTATCTCTCACTAGCATGAAAAGCAACAAATGCCTCACCATGAGTAGGCATGGTGTCAAAAATAACATTTTATATCTATTCTTATCCCTTCATTCTTTCACTCTACGCCCATCTGCACCTCAGCTGCTGGGACAGGAGATTTCACAATCTAGGATTTTATGCTGCAAATACCAGAACATAAATAGCACATGCATGAGCACTGGTACCATTGGCCCTGTGCCATTTTTATCAAAAGACTAATACCTGTGCAAACCCCTCAGTGTTGGATTTAGTGAGACAAGTGGGATTTCTTTTTTCCAGCATTGTTAAATCTAAAGATGCTATTGTAAATTGCAAGGTTTCTGGTATTTTTCTTAAAGCTTCAAGCTGACAAAAAGTTAAAGATATTTTAGTGGTACATTTTTTCTTTGAAAGATTAAACTCCTGATCCTTGTAGCTGCTGAAATAACATTAAAATATTACCTAAGCAGAAGCAGACAAAGTTCCCTATTAAACTGGCAGAGGAGATGAAATTGCACAGCAACCATGACAGCCTTACATGACACAGGAGCAAATGCCATTCAGGCTAGTGACACTGAAACAGAGAGGAGAATCTAAAATCTCTTTATATTCCTCCCAGCCCCCTCTCTTGGGTGCCTGAAAGAATGGCACACGCACTGTTCACATATCAGAAGGAAAAAAAATTCCCAGTGGCATTCTTCTTTTAATTGTCTTTTCATTTTGTAGTCCATCTCATTATTTTTCCAGGGACCTGACTCATCATTTTGAATGTCAATTCTGGTAATTTTCACAGTCTAAAGGCTTTGTCCTGTTAAACGGAACAGTCAAACTGCCTGCTTTTTTCCTTATTTTTGAGGAGTCCTGAAATTCCTCTCTAATATTTGTCATGTTCTGCAGCTTCATTTCTGTCAGGTGAGAATGGGCTAAAGCCGAGCTTAGAGGAGACATGGAACCTTCTCTGCTATGGCAAAATGTGAGTTACAGGCTGGAGTTTCACGTCCTGCTGTTTCTGAGCATGTTCTCACTCCCTCCAGTGCTTTGCTTTGCTTCATGTGCTGCTTAACAACACAGGAGCTGGCACAGAGCGGGCTGGTGGATTTCTCATTACAGGCATCCCACTTCTCATTGTAATGCAATCACTGTCTGCAGATACACAATGCCAGCACATGAGCTGCCAGCAAATGATTTTCCAATTATTGCTCAAACAAATCTATGAAATTAAATTCAAGTGTGATTGTATGTAACAGTTAAATTTCGTAACCACCTGTTTCCTTTCCATGAGGAACAGTATTTCACCTTTTCTTTTTTCTCTCTGTCATTTTCTATCTTAGTTTTCCTGCAGTGTGTGTTTGGTATGGTGTTTTCTCCTGGCATGATGACGTCTCTGTTCTAAGCCATATATTGCAATCCAATTGGCAAAAGACCTTTATCCCTGGGACCATGTTCTAGGAAAACCTGCTTTTTTGTACCATTTAGGAAGGGTTCCTTCACCTACATCATTTTACACCTAACCTTTAAGTGCTCCAGTGCAAGTTCAATGGTTAAAAGAGGTGATTGATCACCAACAGGCGAGGGCAGGCATTGCCAATTGCCATAAGGAGAGCGGGTACACAGACGTGTTCTGGCTGTCCAATCAACCCATTGGCACACATATCCAGAAGTAGCCACCTGCCAGTATTTTTTGATCCTGCCATCCAAGATCAACTTCACATCACCAGCATCTCTCACTTTTTTACTTACAACAGTCTTCCTTTTTAAATGAGACACAGGAATGCAGGACTATAGAAGTAACATCTCGGGCCATCAAACCTGATCATCTGCGATCACCCAGAGTCACATCATCTCAACCCTTTCAAAAATGATCAAGGTTTGTTTCATGGTATCTGGTGTGTGTGTCCCCATTTCTGTTAGAATAATATTCCAGGAATTCAGGGTGTATATGGCTGTAAACTTTGTCATTTCCTCTGTGAGCTTACTTATGACCAGTTCAGAGCCATTTGTTCTCCTGGCAGTGCTGTCCTTCAGTCCAAGCAGCTCCACTCTTGTGCTTGTATGTACCTCCAGTGCGGCTGTGTCTCTTCTGGGGATGTGCTTGGCATTAGAGGAAGAAGTGAGGCAGTACATGCTCAGATATAATGCCCATATCCCTGCTTTGCTTTAAATGCCTTATGAAGTGAAAAGCAACTAATTTTGTGTTATTAAAATGAAAATTATTCTTTTCTTAAGCAGTATAATCAATGGGATTTTTACAATAACTATGCTAGTTGCATAACAAAGTACCTACATTAGGTTTTATTATTTATTTAGTAGATTTTATTATTTGTTATGCAAAGAAAGTACTTTAGGTACAACAGGAAAGTAAGGGTATTGAAAACCTGGGGCTACATCCTCAAACTGAATTTGTAGATTGGGAGGGAATGAGAAAGAAGGGAGTGGGTGATGCAGTTAAGAGAGTATTTGGAAACAACCCCAAAGGACGAGAAGAATCTGAGTTCATTTATTTAAAAGGCCCCAAAAGGAAGGGGAGTGGGGCTGGACGGAGAGGCAGGAGTAAGGGCAAAAAAGAAAGAAAAAGGAAGGGTGAAAAGCAGACAGCTAATGATAATCCAAGGACAGTGGGTTCAGCCATAATGAGAATGGCTGCTTGTCCCACAAAAGGCTGCAATTTTTTATCTTCTGAAACCATTGTTATTATTGTAATCATGCTTATGGGAAGACAAATTTGTCAGATTCACTGGATTCACATAGCATACAGCCACAATTTGGGAAGCCTCTGTGTCCCAGTAACATTTTGCAGCATAATAAAGTTTAGTGATTGTAGCTCTATAAGTCCTTAGCCAACAGTACATATTAGCTGTCAAACACCAAAATATTTTAGAAGTTCTTTATTTCAGTTAGCATTTTCATTGATTATTTTTCAATGTTTTGGTTTGGTTTAAATGTAGAAAATTTACTTTGAGGTATATGAAGACATTTCATGCTTTTAGAAATTCAGGGCAGTTAGAATGGGGTAGTGTACAGTTTTGCCAATGCAAGAATGAAATAATTTTCAATAAAAATGTCCCTGTGCTTATTGACATTCACTTCCAAGGGAAAATTGCCGCCTTGTCAATACCAATGTTATCCTGATAGGACCTGAGGTAATAGATATGTTTGTGTCAGGTGGGAGTTTAATAAGTAAACAGACATGTCAATCATGATAAACGTCTCCCTGATCCCTCCTCTGCCAATCTGTCACATGGAAAGACAATGCTGCTAGTAAAGTCCAAATCCTCTTAAATCCCAACACTCCATTGTAAAATAAAATTTAAGTCGTCAAATTAATGCACAGAATGCACACAGAGCTGTAGAACATAAAATTTTCTACCACTCTGCTAGGCTAGACTGTGCTGTAACATAGATAATTGACACACAATGGGTATAAATGGATCCTCAATATAATTTAGCTGATAAAGTCTGTACCCCAAAACTGTTTTAGAAAACCTACACCTGACCTCACTGCAACATATTCTGTTGTAGCCATGCAAAAAATCCAAGGCCATATCTTATTAAAAACAATATATTTCAGCAGGGTAGTGAACTTTTTGCCCTGCGAATTCTGTTGAGAGGGACCAGCAGTGCTACCTATGTGTTTGCTTAATCTGCTTTTCTTTCCCGTAGGGCAAAGAACATGAATACAGAGGAGACTACAAAACACAGAAGTTTCTCTCAGAACAGCTGGATTATATAAAAGTGCCTTGGATTACTGCTGATGATTTATGTGATGGACAAGGCAGTCATAACTCCTGATCTAACACCAAGTGGTGCGTGGGCCGTGAGGTGCACTAGGGAGCTGACTCAATGCTCCGTCCCTCAGCACTATGGCCACGCTGGGAAGAGTCGATTTTGGGAACTCCTGAGTGAGGCAGCTGCATGGGAGGCAGCGTTGCAAATAGATGCACTGCATTCACAGATACTTCTCTTGGCTTGCATAAGAAGGTGAGGGCTTTGGGATGTACCAGCTCCTCCTTTCAGCTACTTGTGGCAGAATGGAGGGGCTGGTAACTATTCCCAGAACAGCTACACACACAGAGCAACCCAATAGCTTGAGCCTTCTCTGTTTCCTGGTGCCCCACAGCATAGAAGAGCTTTCTAGCAGGCACTCTGCACTCATCCTTAGTAACATTTACAATTAAAACTAGGTCAATAGCTGAAACTGTAAGGAACTAATTGTATACATAACTAACAATTCTGGCACTGGGAAGACAAAGAAAGACAGAAAAACAGATATTTTGAAAGACTTGAGGAAATTCTTCCTAGCTAATTAATTGCTCTTTGAACAGTAGTAGCAAAAATAGGGGAAGAAATGTAATTTTTGAGTTTGCACAGATCTCCTTCCTAGAATTCCAAGTGGCTCGCTTGTCAAATTATGCAACACATTCTAAAATCTTCTCATATTTAAAAAATATGTAGTAATCTGCTTTATAACTATGTCTGGCTAAATACACTGGCACTACAATTCAGAGCAAAGCTCATCTGAGTGTTTCTGGAGCAGGAAGAAAAGAAAAGGGGTAGATATAGTTCCAATGCTTTTACCTTCCTGACCAATATATTCTAGATTCAGTGCTGTGGATCAATATTACAGTTGAATTATATCACCTTTTGAATCAATCTCATATAGCTGAGATGCTCTGAAAATATTAAAAGGAGAAGGAGGCAATTAATGCAGAAAAAAAATTCCACAAACCTTAAATAAAACCACTTTCTATCACTTTGCTAAAATAAGCTTTTAGGCAGATGCTAATATTCTGAGCTGGCTGGCAGCCTGAAATGAGTTTGTGGGAATCAGGTAGCACAAATGGGTGGCTCGGAGAGAATGTAAAGCCTCCTGTGAGTTTATTTAGTATTTTCCTGACATCCCAGGTGTCCTCAGTGGGCCAGAGAAGACACGATCCTTCTCCCTGGAACAGAAAGCCCATGCAGTGGGGTGTGCAATGCAAAACACAGGTGTTGTACAGAATGGGAGAGCCTGGAACGGGATGCTTAGTATCATCACACAGGGCTGCTATGCTTTCCAAGAGCATAACCCCCTCCAAAACCCAATCCATGCAGAGATCAGTCAGGGGTTGGGAGCAGATGAGTCACAAGTATCTAGGGGGTGACATTGTGTAGGTTATGATTTCAACTCTTATTGTTTTTCCAGCATATAATATAAACACAAGCTAATTTATTTAACACTGCTATTACAAACCTTTCTTATTGACTGCTCTCTACACAGTGTTTTAAAATAAAACTTATGGCTATTTAACAGTTTATGTATGAGTGGAACTGAGCCTGATCTTGACTACAGTGAAGTTGCTTGCTGAATATAACTTTGCTGTTATTGCAGACTTCTCAAAATACATGTGCCTCTAAGAGCTGTTGCTGCATCTCCAGTGGCAATAGCATATATTTGCAGTATTAAGTAGTTCTGAGTTCCCTCCACAAGGTTCTAGTTTCTCCTGCAGCACCCAAAGGTTTAGAGCAGTTATCCAGCTAAAGAGCATCAGGCTCTATATACCATGCTATCTGAGATCAAAAGAAGTATCAAGGTAATCATCTGAGCATGCAGCAAACACATAAAAATGGGGTTGGATTCCTAAATGGGGTTGGATTCCTAAACTTATGATTCAGAGGTGGGTACATCAACCATCAACAACTTTTTATTTTCTGTAACAACTCTGAGGGAATTAAATATAGTTGTAGGAATCTGCAAGCACGAGCATCATGATTATTATAAGGCAAACTATGATGGCAATCTCCATTATGCCTCTTCTATGCTGTGTTAGGCTTGTTTCTTTGGCAAACTCTACAAGAGAAGGATGATGAGGCTCAGGATTACCCCAGGGTGAGATAATTCCCTTAGCTGTGGAGGTGATACACAGCCCAGACCCTCACTCACCCTTTCATGATTTATCTGAGCACCCATATCCTACATCAAATATCTCATTTGAGTAAAATATGGACCATGAGCAGTTATTCCAGGTGACTTTCCCAGTTCTGTTCAGAAAGGGCAGGTTTGGCCTCTGAGAGCATTCAGCAGCATAAGCCAGTTCAGCCTCCTGCATGGTGTATTTTCATGTTTTCAAGGCAGTATGTAGGGAAGAGGAATACCACTGCCATATAATGCGCACACCTTGCTTCTTGCCTGTTAATTACCAGGAACACTTCTAAACTCATTTCATGCAAAGAATGGTTTGTATTAATGCAAAATTAATTTGATCTTGATTTTGTTAACAGCCTACCTGCTACATCCCAGATGCACTTGTGAAGTGCTTTAAACTCTTAAAGGACACTAAATGCTAAACATTAAATATCACAATGACAGGCAAAGTGCTATTGGTGCAGTAGTGAACATTCACAGTGAAATCAATCACTAAAATATTCTTGTTTGTTTCTGCATAGCACAACTACAAGCTGCTGACATCACACAGAATTATCTAGCCCAGCATCTAAGGAGTACAGAAAAGTTTTTCTAATTGATCCTGATTTCAAGTTTCTGTACACTGGAAAGTTTTCTCTACTGTAAAGTATTAAAAAATTATATACCATGTTCGAGGTGCCGGGTAAGCCTCCATTACTGCTGTGCGACACAAATGAGAAGCGATGAGCTTTGCTTGGTGCTCTCTTGGAATACTGCTTACTCTGCTTCAAATTAATTTGCATTCAGGTGTGTGAATTTTACGAATGTGGTATGGCAGCTCAACATATCACTTTTGCCGCATGAGCAAATGTCAGGAAAACTATCCATCTGCATTCAGAACAGCACCCAACTGCACTGTTTCCTCCAATAAGATGGTGTCTGATGTCATTCAAACAAACAGATGCATTCATTTCTTTCTCAGGGTGAAACAGGAAATATTTGTAAGTGACAGCATATTTATCACTCTGCTAGTGCTGGTACCATCCTTGGATCCTATTATTTTTCTCAAAGTGTTCAGGTACAGCAATTTGAAACCCTGCTCAGTAACCATTTGCTTTTCACCCTGCTTCATCTGTCCAAATATTACTGGGCTCTT
The DNA here is from genome assembly GCA_013400735.1 of Pomatostomus ruficeps. Lineage (NCBI taxonomy): Eukaryota > Metazoa > Chordata > Aves > Passeriformes > Timaliidae > Pomatostomus > Pomatostomus ruficeps. Next base: position 22,360 of record VYZT01032092.1, on the reverse strand, counting down.
ATCAAGAAATTTCCACAAGAATTATATAAGTGGATGAAGTCCTATGCTAGTATTTATTTATTTATCATTCTGAGGAACACAGCTATCCTGAGCCTGGGTCAAAAGTAATTCCTTAATGAAAATATAGCCAAAACCAGAATGCCCCATCAGAAATAACTGCCTTCTAAACTAATCTGCTTTACAGATGAGCAAATTCACTAAACAACCTGTAAAACAAATACTGTCATATTTACTCTCCATAATGCAAGAAAGGCAAAAGCCAAGAAGCATTCCCAGGAAGAAAAAAACCCCCAGTAATTACTTCATTTTAAACAATCCTAAGAGCAATAATAGAGTGCTTTGCATCTTTGGCTACCTCTATTAAGCAATTAATGGCTCACAGTAAGCTAAATGTCAAATGAATACTGCAGGTTGTTTGCTGCTGTTTATGTCTGTGGAATGCAATTTTGTTTTTCTCCGTATGTCCCTTTTCATCAGGTCATATCAAATCATATTTTGTCAGTGTTTATTAATTCAGCTAAATCTAGTCATGACACACGCTGCAATGCACTTAGTATTAAAAACAAATGCTTTCCATAGTTCCAGGTTTTTTTAAATGTGACTAGATACATCCAATTAGCAAGTGACTTGCATGTCAAATCTATCACATTTCAAGCATGTTTTTACTTAAAGTGTTGAGCAGTCATTTAAATTAACATTCTCCTTTACCTTTAAATTGCAACCCATAGGCTACTGAAGAGATGGTTTCCTCTTTGTAAGAAGAGTGACTTAAGCTAATGCTAATGGAATTACTGAGGCAAACCATTAAAGTTCTAGCCAGACTCAAGTTTTCAACAAGACCAAGAAGTACCGTTGTGCCATGTAGACACTATTTTGCAAAAAGTAAAATGTTAGCAAAGAAACATGGGCAAATTTTCCTTCTACCCTGCTATGACTAAGTCTCATTTCAGTTGTATATATAGACAACAAAAAACTAAACATGTACATTGCATCCAGAAAAACAGGGAGGGAAAGAAAAGGATGAGGAGAAAAAATTAAAATTAACTGGTTTACCTGATACTGTACAACACCTTTCCAGTTTTAGAAATCCTCAGCAACTTGTTGTCTGTTGTGACATCATGGAAATTTGCTCCCTTCTCATTGGCAAAGAATAAATCTGGCTTCCAAATAGAATCCAACATAGAAGGATCCAAATCCAGGGAATCATCAGGATATTCGCTGTAAGCCAGACGTGAATCATTCCACTGCTGTCTCAAAAAAATGTTCACCCTGTAGTCCTACAGAAATGTCATGTAAAAAGGTTACTAAGCCACCAAAACTGGAAGCCCACTTTAGCTTGCTTTATGTTCTCAGACTTACTGCAGTACCAGCATTACAGCAAACATTTGTGTTATCCTTTGAACATCAGAGTTGTCATTTGAAAATGAAGTTGTCGAAATGCTTCATTGAACCAAACAAACACAACTGGTACACTTTCCAAATCAAAGTTCCTTCAGTGATGAGAAAAATATTAACTGCAATCTCCACTATTAAATATAACCCTCTTTCAAATGCTGTGGATTAACTAAGAGATATTTGGAAGTTCAAAAAGCATTGCAGTTAAATATATACAATGTCATCAAAGATTCTATAAAATGACCAATTTAAATAAATTGATTCCAAAATATAAGTCATTTATGTCTAATATACTTGTGAATAGTTTTTAATTCCAGTGAAACCAAAATTGTATAGAAGAAATTAAATCACCACTTCTTATTTACTACTTGTTTCCTTTTCCTATTTACTGTATGCTTTTCTGTGTATGTTCCTTCATTTGTTCCTCCCTGTCTGCATCCCATTAAAATTGGCCTAATTGTATTCTTCTGCTTGGTGGTCTGCTAGTCACAACTGGGAAAGACAGCACTTACTGAGAGCTTCGTTTAGAACCAACATTAACACTGTGTCAAGAACTGGTTATTAAAGGGGAGTGCAAAAAGACTTTCAGGTTCTAAACTCTCTGCAGGGAATGGAAAGAAGCAAATGCTTATTCTCCTTATCCCAGGTTTCCAAAGTCAGCAAATAAGACCGTCATCTCTCTGAAATTACTACTTTTGTTTGTGAAGACTCTCTTAGAAATGCATCTACTCTTCTTCTAAAAGAAAAATATTTAATAATATTTGTATTGATTATATTAGCTGAAGGAATGCTTTATCAAATAATTCTGCTGACAATACAAAGCATTAACATTTAGGATTTGCTTTATAGTAGCAGTTGTACATTAAAACGGCAGCACTGAGCTTTTGACTTGGAAAATGTGTGAGCTGACTGGGTTTTAGTCAGGTAACTGAACTGCATAGAAAAGAACTTATCACTCCTGAAATGCAGATAAATATTCTCACTCTGTTCAGAGCTGCAGAAAGCAGCTTGCCCAATGTGCAGACTCTGTGAACGAGCCCCTCCGAGCTTCGGCTTTTGCACCCTTTGCTCAGTGGGGTAGTAGTGAAGTGTGCTGCTGCCCTGACAGAATATTTCTTACATCCAAACTGTTTCAGATTCTGAAGCCAATGGGAAGATGCTTTGCAGTCTCAGTAGGTGAATAACTTTTCTTTCTTTCTTTTTCATTTTCAGTTTGCTCTCGGGGAGATGTGATTCAAAACAGGAAAGTTGACTAATCAGAGCAAGACAGACATGAGAGAGGTCTCAAAAATAGCATTTATTAAAGATACTTACGAAAGCCTGTATCTGTTTTTCACAAGTCATTGTACTTTTTATGATGATCTTGTTTCAGACATTTAAATATAAAATAGCTACCTGCAGTTCTGAGCTTATAAAATGTCATCACATCTTGTGAGGATACACCATCTATAATCATACAATCCCTTATTTCTCAGCCTTAGAAACTGAGCGTGTCTTATGTTTATAATGTGTCTTTAAGTATATATGTGTCTCAGAGTTTATATGGGACAGCTTTAGCTACAAATCCGGGAATGCACTGATTCAGATTCTAATTCTGCAGAAAAGAAAGCAGGAGAAACTGCTGATAGAATAAATTTGCTATAACTAGTTGTGAGACTTCCTTTAATTTTTCATTGTACTATGACATATAAGGAAGTCTATGGAAAGCAGAGGGATTTTTCCCACCATGACATAGAAATCGTAAGTCAGATCAGTAAATTGTATAGAAATCTCTAAAAAATTGCTTTGACAAACTTCAGTGGTTGGTGATTTAGATAATAAAAAACAGTCTGAAGAATCTTTATTCATAGAAGAGCTTGCATATGATAATACGTATTATACCAAAATCATAAATAGTGCCAATAAGATTACACTATATTTTTCAATATGTCCCTTCATAAATATATCAAAGCCATCACACCAATACATTTAGAAATGCTTTCCCTCTGCAAGCTTTGTTGTTAGAAGCAAAACAGAACTGAAACTTTTGTTTATGTCTGATAGGCTTTGCATATATATGCATAGATACTTTAATGAGAAATAAAAATGTAAATATAATGTGTGCATCACAAGAACAGCATTATTTTTTTCTCCTATGCTTGCAGTATAAGCAGTTAAGAGGGACATGTGTTTACACAGTCAAACCTAATCATGTACAGAATTTTGAATTTACTTTTCCTGTGCTAACACTGTAACTATGTTTTGAAGAAAAATTCTCTTGAGAATGGTAAAACAACCGAGGCAGACTACAGTGTGTATTTTGCAAGGTCCTGAGGGTAGAAGTGGGTGGACTGTAGTAATGCACTCCTACACAACCACGAGTGTACCTACTCTGCAAATTCTTTCTGACAGCACCACCACTCTGAACAAGGAGTGTGGACCTGCAGATTCAATCTCAGATGCAATACCAGTGTCAGCAATAGCTCAAGGCAACTCAGATAAACAGTTTTCCTCTGTTCTCAAGCCATAAGCTCAGAGTAATATAAACATACTGAAAGAATATTAATCTGATTAGATTTAGTAGCTTTATCTGAAGATTTAGGGACTTGATCCACAGATATAGTTAGTTTGTATTATAGGAATGTAGATAGATATCATCTTTCAGCAAATCCAGATCCAGATCCACTGCCCAGAGCAAAGCTGTACACCCCTTTGGCCTCAAGCTCTGCTGTGGCAGGGGGAGTGCAGGGGAGCCCCCTGCCCTGTTCAGTGCTGCTTTCTGTCTCTGAACTAGCGCTTGTGTCAAGTCTTAGCTTTCCTCTCATCTCCCCCTCTGGCAGCAGTGATTGCCCAGGACTTTAGCTGGGAGTCTGAAGCAAACAGCAGACTTGGCTGGCCTTGCAGGAACAGGAGGGGCTTGCCAAATAGACTACTCTATTTCTCTCTCTAAATCCTAAAAATGAATCCTAACTGAAAAGTAGTGGTTTGATGGCCTATTCCAAGGCCATGCAACAGAAAAAGCACTTGGCTATCTATGGGCATAATCATGCAGTGTGTCCCCAGTGGCTTCAGTGGGAGCCTTTTATTTAGTTAAAAGGACACATGTGGATTAATCAGGATCTCATAAGCTTATTTGTAATTATAGGGTTTTTTTCTCCAGTTGGGGGATAGTATTGTAGCCAGCCACAGCAAAACTTTTAAAGAAATGGCAATCTTTTCCTGCCAACATAAGTACTCAAAACACAACTGGAGTTTGAGGCATTTACCCTGACAGAACCTGCTGCATAGTGTCAGTCATTGATTATAGGGCATAACAACAATAATAATGTCCTCACAGTTAGTCATTTCTGTAATTAACAATTAGCTTGTCAATGTACAAACCACTCTCAACTTCTGCTACAGCTGATAGCTAAAAAATCCTGGTCATTAGGCACACTGAACATCTGAATTCTTTGGGATGCTGCCCAGGCTGATGTAGATTACTCATCTGTGATACTCAGCTGCAGTCATGCTGTACAGCGAATTTTCTGCTGAATACTGCATGTGTAAATACTTCCAAAAATAGATACAGAGATTACTGGCATAACTTCTTTATTCAGTGAAGTTTCAGAAGCATCTTTTCCTTTTCCTTTGCAAATTATGGCTTAAATTAAAGGCAAGTAAATCAATTAAGAAAACTTTAAACTATATCATCTTGACTCTGGCCTTTTGTTTTTACTATTTTCATTTTGGTATATTATGTATCATTTAATAAGGAAGAATAAAAATAGATATTTCTTTTGCAGGAAAAATAATCTATTGGGACACTGTCCCATATGTGCATTATAGAGCAGAAAGACAGATACATATGCATTTTGTTTCTCTATATTTTTGGGGATAAAACTCATGAGGAGTCTATGGAATTCATCCATCTGAATCAGCATAAAATCCTGGTTTATTTCTTAATGAAAGGTTTTAGCTCTTAGAAGAGTGTGTTGGACATCGGGGTTGTGCTGGCCTTTCATGTAGGGAGGAATTTTCTCCTGTACTGTGTGTCTTACTCAGAGAACAGAAACTGCTCCTGCTAATGTTACTGAGAACCTGGCTTACTGAATTTAGCAGGTCTGGGACTGCAGTCCTGTTTGCCATGTTAATTTCTCCTAATGAAAGCTTCTCTGAGCAAGTGTTCATCTCCCAAGTTCCCAGTGAACGGTTGTAGATGGTCCAAGTTATATTCTGATAATGTCCCTTCAGTATATGTACATAGTTTCACTAAGCATTCCTCTCCTCTGAGACAGGAGTGTCTCTATTGAATTTACAATCCAGGCTTTTAAATGAATCATTTAGTTTTATGTCAAAACCAACAAGAGTATTTTATATGGAAAAATGATTCCTAGGAGTCAAAAAAAACTTGTTATTTATCACAAGGGATGCCAACAATTTTACCACATGATTATTTCAGAAAGGCAAAGTAGTTGGAACAGTAATTGATGTCTGCCTCTCAGAGCAGGCTCCTAAAACTAGCCACAATAGTCATTAAAGAAGTGACAGCATTAAGAAAATCAATATCAAAGCATTGAACAGCATCTTAGAGAAATCTTTCCACAGTTTCAGAAGATATAATGAACAAAGCAAAATAAGAAAGCCAATAGTCTTTGTTTCCATCTACTTGAATGTTTGGCTGTTTTCAGCAAAATGTGTTAATGAACATTGGAAAGGTGCACATTAACATATTTGATAGAAGGTAAAATGCAATGAGGGGATTTAATCAAAGCAATGAAGGAGTCTAATTAATGCAATCAGCATTAGGTCGTGCAAATATTTTCATTGAATGCCATCTTGTAAAGCTAGTGACGTGCAGGATTTTTGCTACTTAATGCTATGCTGATGTCTCTACACACTAGGATCAACAGACATGGCCGGGTAAAAAGGCTACACTCACAGCTATATTCTCAGAATCCTTTAAACACAGGAAAACAATTAATGTTTTCCAAAAATAACAAAAATTAAGTCTGTTGATAATTATGTTACATCTTGATATGTTTCTTTCTGTCATTTTAAAATTGATTTTAGTTTTCTTTTAAGGTGATTTTAAAATATTACAGATATATAGTCTAAAACATTAACTTATCTGTTTGTTTTATAGCTCTGTATGTTACAGTTTGTCATTTATAGCAAAGTCTTTCCCACACTGTTAAAGAAAGCAACCTGGCCTAGCAATAACTTGACTTTTATCTCTAGAAAACATTAAATTACAGGGTGGTGTTTTTAAATAAAACTATTTAGGAGCAGATTTGCGTTCCTACATTCCTTAGCCATGACTTTCTAAAATGATGGCATGAATTACAGTTGAATCCAAATTAATATTAAACAAAATACATAAGTCAGGCTAAATATCTGCTTTTCCTTCACAATGTAAGACTTGCAAGGCAGTATCTATTCAATTTTATAAAAAACTAGTTTTTTGGTTTACTTCAAGTGGTTAACAAATTCATTTTTAATTACCAAGATCTCAGTCCTACAGGAAGCCAAACACCTTTATTGCCTCTGGCTTCAGCAAATCCAAAAATACTTGGGTGCTCTGTAGGATTCTCTGGAAAACAGAGCTGTGAAACTACATTGCAATTTCTTCAAAATTGTCATAGACATGAGCACCTAATAATTATTATGGGTTTATCACATTATTATGAGAAATCTGTCAAAAATATCTCTGTGGACTAACTCCCACAGTCAGGTGTATGTAGGCTTGAATAAACTTATCTTTTTTATTCATTTTTGAAAAAGATTAAAAAACGCAACATCTTTTTACATGGAATCAGAAAAAATTTTTTTTTCTTAGCAAATATTGAAAAAATAGACTGACAGACTTCTAGACTAAAAAATTTTTAAAAATTGGATGAAAACTTTAATTTTCTTTTTTTTTAGTTTGATTTGCTTTATCCTAAATTTTGGCAATTTTTAAAATGAAAATCTGCCTCTTCTTTTTTTGCCTTTTTTTTTTTTTTTTTGGACTGTGTTCTTTGCATTCAGTCAGTGGAATCCCATAATTTTCTAGTACTAATTGAACTTCAAAATACCTAAGTCTTATACCACATTCTGGTCATTTGATTCAAGTTTTACACTTACTTCTCTTACTGATGTGGCTGCAATTCACAGAGATTTATCTCAGTTAAACAAGGTCATTTTCTGCAGCAGCAGATAATTCAGCAAGTAGTGTAAAACACACTCAAATATGGTGCACTTGGCAGGGAGCCCAACAGCTGAGCTCCAGCCATTGCTCTCTCTTCAGAGCTAATAAAACCTGAAAAGGCAGGTTTGCACACACCTGTATTTGCTGCCATCACACTAACTACAGACTGTGGTGCAGTCCCTATGTACGTGTGTTTAGGCTTGATAGGTGAGCCTAATAATTTATATATCTCTTTAAACAGATATATATAATTATTTTATATTTATTTTATGTTATTTTATTTTATTTTTATTCAGCTTGTAGGGTTTTAGTAGCTTCATAACTTAGTAAATGTCCCCATGTCCTGAGCATCTCTATTCTACATCACATCCCACTCCTTCACAAGATGGCTTCAATGATCAGTCCCACTCACCATTGTAGTTTCTGCTATTGAACCAAAGCTGTTGATAAATATGTTGCAGGTAACATTTACAGGAGGACCTGCAAGTTGAACAATAAATAGAAAAATTGACAGGTTGTGTTCATGACATATATTAAGTATTGTTGCTCTCTTGCCAATAGCATCATAGCACTTACCATTGTGGTTTCTGTGACTGATCCAAAACTGTTGATAAAAATATTGCAAGTAACGTTTACTGGAGGACCTGTGGAATGCAATAAAAATGTTGCAATACACATTGAAACAAAAGTACAGATCCTTCAGCCTCCATACAATCTGGTACAGATGTGGCTGAAAACAAGTAGAAAGTGAGTTTTCCCAAACAGATTAGATAAATTTTGATCAAAATAAAAACATTATCTGCACTAATTTATTTAACCTAGTTTCATTGGGAGCTGTTATATAAACACACAGAACTACATTCTGGCATTTAGAGATTCACAAGAGAGTTGAGTGAGGGCTTTTTTCTTATCCCCAGTATCAGACCAGAATGTACTTTAGCCCTGCAACCACTCCTCTCTCTCTTCTCCCTTCCTCCAGGACTTAAAAGGTTCTCTCTCCACATTTACTCCACTCTGCAGGCAAAGGTTTGCCACTGAAATTCCCAGCAAGGGCCACTCTTCACATTGACTCCAGTCCACAAGCAGCTCTTCATGCACCTGATCTGGAAGTGTCTGGCTTGCCATAACCAAATATTTTAGTGATATCTGTTCTGGCTTGAACCGATAGTTTTCGTTAAACAGCTATTTGTATTCTCTTCCTTCCCACCACCTTTGCTGTTATTCAGCAGTCACTGACATGTGGCAGAATGAATGGGGACTTAATATTTAATTAGTTGTCTATTAGCGTCCTTGCTTTTTAGGCGTGATGAAATAAACAGGGGTTCTCAACAGAATCAAAAAGGATTAATGCTAAAGGCCTGAATTTCAATGACACAAAAGTTGGTACAATCATTGAGTATCAAGTACTTCCTTCTTTCTTTTACCATTATTATTTTTAATCACATAATTTTCCTTGTAAATGAAAAAATAATGTCAGTGCAGGGAATATAAATATCCACATTTGGCTTAATATTTAGATCTGAAATTTATTTACAAAAAATGGAAACATTATTACTTTCTTTTTTGAAAAATGGAAAAATAAGCTAATGAGCCCAGTGAAACCCACTGTCAGCTTCGTGAGTGATAGACTAACTACCTAAAAGGAAACAATCACGTTGGTTTTGGGAATCAGAACAACAACAGTTAACAGTTTTGAGGCTGTTAAATTACAATGAAGCGTACTGTACATCTCAGTTTTTAACAAGAATTGTTATTAAAACACTTCCTTTTTATCTTGCAAATGTGTTTTCACTTCCAGTACCAAGCCAAAAACAAGCCAAAGAGTCTACTATTCTCCCTCCATATTATCATTTTTGTTCCTTTGAATGGGCAATATTTCTACTAGGTGGGCACCTTGAACAATGTATTTCTCTACATCCAGCCATATTGAATCACTCTATCATTGAAGTTGGGAGGAACCTCTGAAGATCATCCAGTCCCCCTGGTCCATCTTGTCCCAAAGCAGCATCAGCTAGAGCAGGTTGCTCAGGACTGTGCCACATCAGATTTTGAATATACCCAGAGATGGACACTCTACAACTTCTCTAGACAACCTGTGCCAGTACAGAGTCACCCTCATAACAAAATGCTTCTCTTGTATTTAGATGGAATTTAATGTGTTTCAGCTTGTGTCCACTGCCTCTTGTCCTGTAACTGGGCACCACTGAGAAGAATCTGGCTCCCTCTTCTTTACTTACATCCTCTCAGTTATTCATGCCCATGGTTGGGATCCCCTAGAACCGTTTTTCCCCTGGTTGAGTGGCTTCAGCAATCTCAGCTGAAGCCACTCAACCAGGCTCAACCTCTCCCACTAACAGTGCAAGGGGGGGCAGGGTGTGGGGGTTCAGGTCAGTCTATTTCCAAGATCTTCTTCCCCTGCTTAGGGAGAGGAGTATTTTTTCCTCTGCTTTTGCCGTGGGGTCCCTCCCACAAAAGACAGTTCTCTGTGAACTTCTGTGGCATGTTTTTTTCGTCCATGGAATGNCACATCTTCCTCCTTCTCTAACTAAAAGCAGCTGCGTGCACATTTTGGTTTGATTTTTCCTTAAATATGTCATCACAGAGGCGTAACCAACTTTTCTCACTGGCCCAAACATGGCCAGTGGCATGTCCATCATCTTCAGAGCCATCCAAGATTGGCTCTGCTAGAAATGGTGAAGAATTTCAGAAACTTCTCACAGGAGCCATCTTTATGGCCCCCTCCCTTCTACTAAAACCACAACACTCTTCTTGTATGGTAGATTCTCCAGTCTCTTAATTACCTTCATATTTTGCTGGACCCATAGCAGTAAGTCCATGTCTCTCTCATACTGGGGAGCCTAAAGCTGGACTCAGCATTCCAGGTGTGTCTTACCAGTTGTGAGCAGAGGAAAGGATCCCTTCCCTCAACCTGCTGGCCACGCTCTGCCTAATGCAGCCCGAGAGTACTTTGGCTGCCTTTGCTGCAGGGGCACATTGCTGGCTCGTGTTCAGCTTGGTGTCCACCAGGAGCCTCATGGCCTTTTCTGCAAAGCTGCATTCCAGCTGGGCATCTCCCATATGGTTCCTTTCAAGATGCAGGACGGCATTCCCTTTGCTGAACATGGTGAGGTCCTGTTGGCCCATTTCTGCAGCCTCTCCAGGTCCCTCTGAACATCAGAAAATTCTCTAGGGCATCAACCATTCCTCCCAGTCTTATATCTCCTGTAAATTAGTTGAGGGTGCACCATGTCCCATCATCCAGGTAGTTTATGAAGATGTGACACAGTACTGGCCCAATACTGGTGCCTGTAGTACTACAGCAGTGACTGGCCACCAGCTGGACTTGGTGCTGCTGATCACAACCCTCTGAGCATTGCAATTCAGCCAGTTTGCCATGCCCATTTAACTGGTCTGTTCCAATGGTCTGTTCCATGTTGTGAGAGACAGTGCCAAAAGCCCTGCTAAAGCTGAGATATACACTATGATAACTCAGTAAACTCAGAAAAAAAAATAGAGAGATCAGGTGTGTTCCTCACCTGAGGAACTTGAAAATAAATAAGTCAATGGACCTGATTAGATGCATCCCAGAGTCTTTAGGGAGTTGACAGATGTATTTTCCAAATCACTCTCCATGATACTTGACAAACCATGGCAATCAGGTGAAGTTCTTGGTGACTGGCAAAAGAGAACCATTGCACCCATTTTTAAAAACGGGAGAAAAGGGGACTCTGGGAACTACGGACCTGTCAGTCTCACCTCTGTGCTTGTGGAGATCATGGAACAGCTCCTCCTAGAAGCTGTGCTAAGGTACATAGAGGACTGGGAGGTGATTTGGGACAGCCAGTGTGGCTTCAATAAGGACACGTCTTATCTGAAAAACCCAGTGGCCTTCTGTGGTAGAGTGACTACATCAGTGGTCAAGGGAAGGGCTTCAGATGTCATTTATCTGGACTTCTGAAAGGTGTTTGACACAGTCACCCACAACATCCTGCTCTGGAAATTGGAAAGGTATGGAAGGTTTGTTCAGCCTGGAGAAAAGAAGGTCCCAGTGACATCTTATTGTGGCTTTTCAATACTTAAAGCAGACTTGTAAGAAAGATGGGACCAAATTTTTAGTGGGGCATTCTGTGATAGGACAAGGGGTAATGGGAAACTAAAACCCACTTCATCCTATAAGATTTTTTTTAATCTAATAGTTCAATTAAAATGAAAGCAGCAAACTTCTGTGAAGTATAGCCAAGGTTTGAGAACACAATCTAAAACTCTTCAAAGGCAAAGGAAACAATTAATTTGACTTTGTTGCCTAAAATCTAAAAAGAGCTGACATTACCTACAAAAAATTAAGCAAAGTATACTTTATAACTAAATCCTTTTCTCTCCCTAGTTTTCCTTTTGTCACCTCCAATGCAACAAGGTAACAGTCCAGGTGCCTTTCAGGCACATTCAAGATAATCAAAGTGTTCTTTGAGTCGTAAGGAAAATGTTTCTCGAAAGGACTCAGGCAAAAAACCACCAAACCCAGCCCAAACCAGGCAGCTAATGCTCAAATCAACCAGAAAGTACATATCTGGCATTCTGATAAACAGCTAAGATACCGCTGGTGTTCCTTGCAGCTCCCTTTGCCCTGCATCCCCAGAGGGGCTGCTGCTGCTGCTGCTGCTGCTGCTGCTGCCGGTCAACAGCACTCTCTGATACACTGCCTTCCTGAAAAACCCTGACTTTATAATGTGTCACACACCTCCTGTGACTTCAGGGCAGTTAACACCTACAGAAAGTCCCTGGCACTCGTCTGCTCACCTTACCCACAAGAAACCTGAATACACAGAATATTGCCCTGAATTTGCTGTGGCATATGGCCTCAAAACTCCTGTACCCAAGGTGTCTGTGATCTTATTGCAATCTGGCTAGAGAATGAATCCTTTTCTTTCCAGCTGCCAGAGGGAATGAATCCATCCCAATGTGTGGAAGAGTCCCCATATGGAGTGATGAGTGCTGAAAGTAATACATTTGAGCCCCATCCAGCTCCTAACTCCCGTTTCTACTAAATATTCTTCAGTATTGATAGCACATGATCACAAATCTTGCTTCATTTCGTATGTTCTTGAGAAGATTTGCTTGTACTCTTACCCTGGAGATTGTCCTAACTGCAACTAATCATATCTGTATCCTTAAATTCATCCCAACTCTTGTGTTTTTTGGTGTAGAGTTTCCAGGTTTCACCTGGCAGCCTTTTTCTCTTCACATTAATTCCAACCATATAGCTAAATTGTCCTTAGTGGGAAGGGAATATTATAATCATACAAGAGATTTAAAATTATACCTGTGTGCTTGCCAATTTTCTTTGATTTTATTAAAGGATTTTGTAAGGCAAACTAAAATACAGTACACATAGAGAACTGTGGACAAAGCAGAGACATGTGGAAGCAAAAATAAAAGATAATGAGGCAGAACTACCTTATGGAATGACAGTGAAAATATTGGCAAGATAGTTATAGATCTGTGAGGAATCTTGTATCTTTTTCTATACATAGTATTTTCTGGTCTACCTTCTCACTTTGACCCTTGTGCCAATGCAGAGTCTTTTCCCACTATCTCAAATGGTTTATTTTGTATATCCAGTGGAGAAAAATGAGCCAAACTTCCCTTCTGCCCTTATCACAGAGAGCAGGATAATCACGACTGTTTGAAAATACTCAAATCTATCTCCACTTGAGTGTGGAGACAGAGCAGGAATCCAGGAACAAGACAAGGGGCTAAGTGGGGAGGCAGTGATCCCACCAGGAACTGAGAATCCCTTTGTCTGTGGGACGGGGATTTCATGTCAGAGCTTAAACGAGGCAGGTGATCAAAATGTGAATGATGGCAGGACAAGGACCCACATGCTGACCTGAGCACCTAGGACACACATCCTAGGACAGCAGGGGAGATAGAGGAACTTGTTGGAGATGGTTTTTTAAATGCAAGTTCTGGAGACAGCTAGGGTTTTAGAAACCATTTATCCCCAAACCAAACTGAACAGCATCCAACATCCATCATTGTCCTCATGAGACCTGAAACAGAGCTTACCCCTATGGAGGCCTCTGCTTCTGCAGCTGCAGTACTACAGGTGCCTGAATTACCACTTCAAGAGCTTGCCAAGGCACCTCTCCGTGGCCCTGCAGGCACATCCCTGTAAGTCAGACAAAGATGAACTGCTGCTGGGATACCTCTGGCCGTGGTCATTAGACAGGAATGAGTCGTTCATCATCCCAGCTGCTTGCCTGCTCAGAGTGTGGCACACAGGATAAAGACTGGAGAAGTGCTATCAAAGGCAGCTCAGCCAGTCCTTTGGCCAGTGACCATGGCCATTGGGCCAGGGAGACAAAGGCAGCTTTGATGCACTGAGGAAGTTCCTCTGAGACACAGGGATCCTGCAGCTACTCCAGGAGAAGTGCAGCTGCACACCTGTTTTCAAGGTCCCACATAATGTGTAGTCCAAACCCCGATGAGAAAATTCACACGATTTAATGAGTTTGCTTAAGGTTCTAGTAAGAAATCAGGATGCAGACCACAGGTGGTCTTTACTGCAAGCACCTAGGTAAGATTTCTCTCTTTCCCTATCATTTTGCCTTTGGGCAAAACCAATCTTTTGCTCTGTTTAAACATCATCACCTCTTAACAACTCAGTCACATGAGGCAAAATTAATGGCACCAGGACAACAAAGTTACCCTAAGGCTTACAAATGAAGGTGACATTTTTTGTTGGGTAGTGATACCTTTCATCTGTGAGGTTGACTTTCTATGGAATTTCTGTCAAGTTCATCACCCTGACTGCCTAAGTATAATCATGCCCAGTAAACAGAGAATTCCTTCTTCCTTAGAAGTGTTAAACACAATCCAATGTGTATTATTAAGTTTATGTCACTTATTATTAATTCATTATAATAGTATCTACTAAATAAACAAACAAGCAAACCTCCAAATAAAAAAAAAGCAAAACAGAACAAAACCAGAACAAAACCAAAACCAAACCAAACCAAACCAAACCAAAACGAAAACACAAAAAAACCAAAACAAAACCAAAAAACCAAATGCAACAGTCCCCCTCCAAAAAAACCCAACAAACAAAACAAAGAAAACCCAAACCAAACCAAAAAATTCATAAGGGCAGAGGTCTCAAGGAATGCAGTAATTGTATGGTACTTTGCACTGATTCAATTTGCTGGTAAAATCAAATAGAGACAAAATTATTGTTCTGCTTCATCAAGCTAAAACCAACATCCTCTGAAAGTTCATCTGTCATATATAATAACTTAGCTTGCTGAGAATGCCATTTCTCCTGGTAGGAATACGGTAATGATTTCGTGTGCTTACTGCTGCATTCAAGACTCAGAATCGTATTCTGTGTAATCAATATACATTTATGATCAACAGACTAAGGCTAAGAGCCACAAAAGCACTTACAGAACCAGAGAAAAACCTGAAGAGATCTTTAGGTGTCTAAAATCTTTTTAGGACTCTCATTTCCATCAGTATCACTCAGTCCAAGAATTACCAAGTGTCTGAGAAATGCATGTGAGCAACACCACTTATGAAAATGGTATCTTTCAGTTTGAGGGAGACACAACATGCCCTACCTATAGCAGGTGAGATATAGAGGCAACACTGGATGGAATCAGCAGGGAAGCATTACAGATAGCAGAAAGTACAATTTTTCCCTAGCTCCAGCTGCCTGTTTCCAGAAGTGCACATGAAGGCACACATGCAAATACATATGAACAAAATAACAAAAAGAGAACTCTACTGTTACAGCAAGATTTAAGCTGCTTCCCTTCACTTGTTAAGAAAGCATCTGAGCAAGAATGTGGTCCTTTGAGCTGACCTCTATGTAAAAAGGGCATGTGATATTCCAGAACTGAAAAATCTTCTTCAGCAAAATACCACTGAGGCTTCCCAAGGCAAATACTCCTGTGATTGTCAGGTCCAGGTAATTACAGGGAGAGTCACAGAAAGAAAATTCTCTGGAGTAAGTACTGCTAAAGCCAAAACTCTCTCTATATATATACATTGGTAGACTTTGAGCTCAAACAGTGAATAGTCAATTCCTGAAGTGGTATGTGAGTTTTCAGCTGTGGGACTATTGCTCAATGTAACAGGAATCATGCTGGTAAAATCCTATCAACGTTTCAAGGAAGGAGAATCCCTGCTAAGATGCACTTTTTTGTGCCTTAAAGCTCTAGTGAAAATTGTTGGATTGGCATGCTTCACATTCAGTGAATGCTTTTGTCCATAGACCCAGTTCTGGGAGAGGAAGGTGAGTCTCACTCCACAAAGCCTTTTCAGTTCTGCATTTGGCATTACAGGATAGTCCATATGATGTGTTCATTCTTCCCTGACTCTTTCTGCTGAGGCTGATAACAGAAACATGCATTACTGTCAGCTCTGGGTTACAGTGGGATATATCCACATTGGTTATCTAATAGACACTGAACAAGAACAATTTTTGGGCACTATTTTATTTCGTTTCACAAACCAGAAGTTCAGAAAAGAAAAGCCCTTTAAACAGTTGACATGCTCCTGATTTACCCAGCTAGCCTGAGCTAGTCTACAAAGAATATATAGCAATAGCAGTCACAACAGATGGTATTAATGTGCTAGAGCTGGCTTTCATGCAGGTAATTTGAGGGACTGTACCAATGTAGTCATGGCAGGCTGGAATTCACTGGCTGCCATTAACCTCAGACATTATAGCTTGTGCTGAGCTCTGTATCATCGTAGTGTCGTGCAGCACATCTCTGAGCAAATCACTTGAAAGGTCATTCAGATATTTCTACACAACCCTCAGCAACACTTGTGACTGGGGGCAGCCAGTCCCAGAGTTAAAGTGTTCCATGTGCAAATGAAACTGTGGAAATAAATCTAAAAAACCGTGAATCAGAAATCTTACATTTGGAAACTTCCCATTGGAACTACAGGATTAGAGTGCAAAGTTATTTAGAATTTATGTTAACTTGGAGAATATTCAAATCAATCCTTTAATGTCTCATATGTCCATCAAATTGTTTTTCTTTCTCTGAGCTTTCCACTAATCTTTCAAATTTCCAAGTCATGACAAGCACCTCTCTGCAAAGCATTTCTTTATGAAGTTTTCCTTCTTCCAAGGCAATAGAGCAACGGATAGTATTTGGGCAAATGGAATGGCTTGCTTTTCTTCTGACATGAAAAGATCAAGACCCCTGTTTCTTTCCTTATCACAAAACAGTGCTCACTGAAGTGTCTCTCAGCCTCTCTCAGAGGAGGTAGCAGAGATGCTCCTCACACCTGATCCTGAGAAACTGCTCAGTTGCTCTGCATTAATGAAGACAGAGCTCTTCACTGCTGATTGGCATGTTAGCTGCATAATGTGTGCAGAGGCCTGGAACACTCCTGAACGTGCTTAAATAAGAGATGATATTACATCTACAGTCATGAAATCTGCACTCCAACATAGGGTCAGACAAACTCCTTCTGGGTAATCTTATTATTAATAACGTTTTATGAAGCCAGGGTAGCCAACCCATCTAAGAGACTGCACAGAACCACAAGATATAAATACATTCACTGAGAAGAGAAGGCAGGAGGGTAGATCTACTTAATGAAAAAAAAAAAAAACAAAAAACAAGGAAAGTATTAATAATATTAAAATGCTGTTACCAGCCTAGGCTTCTATTTTCAGTCAGGATGAACTGATTACTTCTTGGTATATGCATTTCAAAATATTTCTTTAAAAAGAAATGTTCCTTTGTTAATTTCTCTCTAAATATGTCTTACTTTGTTCCTTCTCTGTAATTCTGATCTTGTGTTGCAGTAATTAATGGAAGCTCAGCTATAAATGTCAATAGGTACAGTCTCAAATACACGGCTTAGGCAATACCTATCTCTGTGGCCACAGAGAGGACTCAGAATCAATTTTAACTCCTTTCTTGTTCCTCTGAGCCTCAGACATTCACTTTACTTCACAATTCTGCCAGCTTTTTCTCCATAATGTTCCTTGTTTTACTGTCTGAAGGCATATGCAGGACTTGAATTATAAAAGCAGCCTGAGTGACTAATATTGGAGTGCAGACACTGATTTATGGCTGATATGGAATTATGCATCAAATGATACATGGAACACAGATGAACAATGGGATTTAGACAAATAGGATGGCTCAGTGATAGAAACAAATGACAACAGAAATGGTCAGGAGCTGGTATAAGATGCAAATCAGCAACAGGTTAGACACTTCAACTCAAACACCCATCACATCTAGCACTAACAGAATAAAATTTTCCTTTATTTTTAAGCCTTTTTCTTTTTTTGCCTCCTTATTACTCAACTCATTTTCACACAATCTGTGCAGAAGGTTATTTTGAAATTAATTCCTCCATACTGACTTTCACCTTCAATGCTTCCATCAGTTGATCTGTTGCTTGTTTAACTCAGCCTCCTATCCCTCTCCTTCACACATCTCCTTTCCTTTTGGGAACTTCCTATCTGGTCCCCCACACCCTAAACACAAAAAAGGACCTGTGTTTTTACCACAAGACATCCTTAAGGTACTTCTTGGGTGTCTTTCACAAGCATTTTTTTCCATCATCAGTTCTTCATATATATAAAATGACTGAAAGAATGGGAGGGGAATAAGAGCTCTTTGCCAGCCTAAAATATAAGCATCTCATAAACTGACTGACTTACTTTTTCCTCAATACCAAACCTGCTCTTTGATGCAGAATGTTCACTGCCTTGCTGTGAGGAGCACCACATGGCTTTCACACAGGCTCAGAGCTCTGTTGAGATAAACTGTGTTACAGGGTCAAGGTATATGATCTTTTTCTGGCTTCTACCATCAACAGTCATGCTGAGCAGAAGTCTCCTACAAAGTCATCCAAATGAGACTAAGTCCACACTGAGCAACTTATTGACCTGAATTGAATCTATCTCTATTTATTTTTAACTTCAATAAGTCAAATTTATATTTTATTAAAAAAGCAAGGAGTTAAAACATGGTTTTAACAGACTGTGTGTGTTGCCTCACACAAAACACACCTCAGAAGTGTGACAAAACCAAAACTCTCAGGGGTATGAAGCCAAAGAATGCAAAATGATTCCCATGAGTACAGAGCCAAAGAGATGAAAAATTCTCCTAGATGCTTAATTTTGGATGTTTCTTATAACCGGACTGGCCAAAGGCTTTTAATACCTTAGCGAGCTCCATCTGATGGGATATTACTGTCTGGATAGCAAAATTACTGCACTCTGAAACTTTTATGTGGTGTGAACACATCTTCATTTTTGGTTTAACATGAGGGAGACTAGGCACATGTGTTTATGCACAAGCAACAGGCAAATTCCTAACTGGAAAAAAAAGGAGTTTTTACATTCGCTCCTGGTTTAGCACCATGCATGTAATTTGCATCTCTTCAACAACTGATTTAAATTGCAGTGTAAGAGTTTATAGCAGCATTCTGAGCAAGCTGTTCTGTTGTTTTATTTATTATTTAGGACTAATTCTTTATCAGACATAGTAAACAGTGCAAGAAGGAATAGCAATTCTGATATGAGATATGATAGTTTCATAGCCTGAGACACAGACTTAAAAACAACACACATCGGGAATGTAGTCATTAGAGGCAGCCTAACATAATGAGTATTGATCTGGTAAATTTTAATCCTGGGTTTTCCCCGACTAATTATGTCCATTTAAGGAAAGCATTTAGCCTTTTCTCAGATATATTTCCCCAAGGAGAAAAGCAAGGGAGATAACCCGCAATTGTGTTCCTGGGTGGAAGAGCAATGATTTTGTGCAGTGTGTATCAGCTGAGTGTTGGTTACCATTCTTTAAGGGAGAGTGCCCACAACTCAGCTAGTCACAGATGAGCCCAGTTGCTTCTCTGCAGCCCTGGGCTTTGGAGACACAGAAACACACAGGCAGAGGCTATTAGCTCTTGGAGAAGAGCATCATTCTGTGCTTCCCCAGACAGTCCACTGTTTTCTACAGGCAAAAAAGTCTCAGCCCCATGGCAGGCAGGAGTTTGCAGTGGCTGATGCTTTGGTGCAGAGTGCCCAGGCCCTTGTGGAGGAACTGTGTGGTCCATGGGCAGAACATGATGCTTCAGCACAGCAGGGTTCCACTTGCAGAGAGCAGGAAACCTGCAGTGGGCTCTTTGTGTGCCCTCCTGAAACTGTGATTCTCAGCAGGGTTGAGGTACCTCCTTCAGGATCTGCTGCTCAGACCACTCTGCACCAGATCAACATATAGAACCTTACACTGAGAAATCAGCCAAGAATTTCAGTCTTTCATTCTAAAACAGAATCCGTTTTGTGGCCAATAACAAAGCATTGAGAGATTTCATGCAGAAAGGGTCCTTTCTAAGAGCTTCTATGCCTGTCTCAGATTGAGGGGATGCTAACTTGCATCTTTAGACTTCAAGGCTGTGGGTTCCTTGGAAAATAGGGTGGGATAACTCTCACTGCCTCTTATTCAGAGGAGATGGGATTCATCCTAAACTGCAGCAGGTCACTGCTAAAAATATTTCTTTATTTTTTTATATATATTAGTGGTCAGGGCAATTACCAGGAAATGTGAGAGAAGTACTGTCTCTCAAACCCTGTCCTTACAACATTTCTGTAACAGTCACATCAGCTGCCCCTAAGGTGTACTGGCTACAACAGACACTTCAGTGCATCTCATCAAAGTGGTCAAGAGTAAAGGCTCTCCTTTCTCAGACAAGCAGCTACATTGAAAGGTTGAAAAGTCATGTTCCCTTTGCATTTTTTCCCTGGCTTAGTCAAGTTTGAATTCTTTGCTGCAAAATAGACCTCTCAGAATCATTTATAGTCCTTTGGATCAGATAGAGAACTCTTTAAGCTGAAGGAAAAATGAACCAAAAAGTCTCCTATATATTGTAGAGGAAGGCAGGCCACCCAGAGACACCATTTGTTTGGGGGTGGCAGTGTGGCATGTTAAGTGATTACAGATCCACACTGAGAGGAATCTTTTCCCTGTGGAGTATAAGGCAGGCTCTGAGATGCTTGGTCCATATACAGAGATGGAGGTGGAGCAGTGCTTCACCAGATTCTGAATTTGGGTTAAGAGAGAGGTGGGTGCTTCGTGAAGCTGGCTGGGGCAGTTCTGTGCACACTTGAGAGCAAAACTGAGAGAATCTGAGGAACTTTAAGTAAAACAGTAATGCACTGCCAAGTGTTACAAAGCAGGTGAATCAGAGATTTCCAGGGAGGGGGCAGGGGGGTTGTTTGTGGACTCATATTCTACCTAAGTCCTCTTTTAAATGTTTTCTCCTTTAATTGACTCGTGAAGTGCTACTATGTAGTTGACACATCAGGAGTAATAATTACGTTTTTATTCCCTGGCAATACTTGAGGATTGCTGGTAGCTGGCACAGTTCAAATAAGCCACTAGGCTGCTCTTATTTAACTCTCATAAATAACAGAATGCTTGGTGAATTACACTTCTCTCTCGTGCTGTACTGCTAGATTTTGCAGTTTCCAGTATCAGAGCCCTTATATTTCTTTAAATTTAGAATTTTAATAATGAACTTGGTGTTTATGACATTGGCAGGTCACTATTTATGCCATACACTGTGCACCCTTCATCTTCGAGCTCTACCAGACCCTGTACCACCCTGTCAGGATCATCTGGGGAGCTCCTCTCTGCAGACTTAAAATCACACATTTCTGTGAAAGACTATCAAATACATATCTGGAAGCTGAACTATCAAACATACATTTTCTGATGACTTAATCAGAGATTTATATGGACCCACAGCCCATGACCAAACAGCCAAGAACCTCCACCCCCCCAGCACACACAGAGGGAAGGGAGCAGTAATCTAGAAGAGCGGAACTTTGAACCAGCAAGAACCTGCAGGAGGAAGAGACTTCCCCTGAAGCCTGAGGTGCCCTCACAGAACCCTTTCACTGCTCTGGAGAATGAAGAGGAAAGACCTGTCAGATCAGGATTCTCACTGGAACTGAGTAAGGCAGCTCCATCTGCTCCCTGAGTAACTGTGCAGCTGAGCAAAGGGCACCGCAGTGGGTGACTCCTCTGCAAGGTATGGAGGGAGGCACCTGCGTGCCCTCAAGAGGGGTGAGCTGTTTACTCTTGTACAGCCCACTATTACCCACTGCTGCTGGTTCATGTGCGCACCAGTCATACAGCCAGGAGCAGCCTGAGGAGTATCAGGAAGGATTACAGAGCCCTGAGCATGGTGATAAGGGACTCTGGAGTGCAGGAAGCTCTCTCATCAATCCTGCTAGAGCTGCAGTCCACAGCTCAATGTCCAAGTCCAACAGTTCACACCAGTATTGGGAATGGTGCTGCTTAACATCTCTGTCATGGACAGTGGGACTGAATGCACCCTGAGCAAGTGCTCTCATGACACACAGCTGTGTGGTGTGGTCAACACACTGGAGGGAAGGGATGCCATCCAGAGGGCCCTTGAGAGGCTTGAGAGATGAGCCGGTGTGAACCTCATGAAGTTTAACGAGGCCAAGTGCAAGGTCCTGCATGTGGGACAGTGCCAAGCACCAGTACAGGATGGGCAGAGAATGGATTGAAAACAGCCCTGAGGAGAAAGACTTGGACATGCCCCAGCAAGGGGTGCTCACAGCCCCAAAAGCCAGCCCTGTTCTGGGCTGCATGAAAAGCAGCTTGGGCAACAGGGACAGGGAGAGGACTGTTCTCTTTTGCACTACTGTCATGAGACCCCACCTGAAATACTGCATCCAGCTCTGGCACCCTCAGCACGGGAAAGACATGGATTTGTTGGAACAGGTCCAAAGAAAGGCCACAAAAA
>VYZT01032091.1:857-12389 GCA_013400735.1 Pomatostomus ruficeps | reverse complement strand
AAACAACCAAGTATAATACAGCCCATCTGCAAAGCCCTTTAAACTCTGCCAGTATTTTAGCAACATTTGTCCACGACACCCTGATATTTCAATAAGCTTGCTATGTTTTGTTCAATCTACCTTCCAGCTTTTTCTATCAATCTTAACCATCTTTAAAGCCACTCTTTCAAATCCCTGCTATCTTACAGTGTGAGCATTCCACATTCTTTCAACACTCATGATTAGCTCATCACTGTACAGCAACAGCTATGTAGCTCTTTCTTTGCTGCTCATTCATTAAAAGTAAGAAGACATTTAAAATTTAGGCTTGTACCGTCTTTTGCTTTAAGAACTGTAAGAAGACCTAGATTAGTGAAACTTGTTATAGCCATTCATTATTGCTAACTTTAGGAATCAAATCAGACCTACCTTATTCCACACATACTTCCATGTCACAGAAATATCACTTCCTAGTACATCTTTAACCCACTGAACTGGATTCTGTAGTATCTGTCCCTTACTGGTTCTGATCTTGCCATTCTTTAAGAGTGTAGCTTTATGACTAAATTCCTAAAAGAAGAATAAGAAATAATTTCAATTCATAAATTAACTAATATGAAATATGATCCTTGAAACATGAAGAATGCCCAAGAACAACACAGCTGAAAAGTTGCAGCTAATTCTATTTTTCTCTGTTAAAAAGTTAAGTAATTTAATGCCGCTATCAAAAACTGTGTAAAATAAGATGATTTCTTCCACTGGAATAAGATGTTTTAGCCAATCAGAGGACAAATCTCCCTATGTGTGTTTATCAGAACTGTATTTGTATCTTAGTTCCTTATACATAAAAAAAGCCTAATAAATTAATTCACAATAGTGAACTCAGGCACTTACATGAGATAAATCTGTGCAACAAGAAACTGCTACATGAGGTACATGGATGTCAGAGTGAAGTTTCAGTAACCACTCAAACATGAAACATATTTGCACAAAAAATTTCACTTATATCAAGGTGTATCACTTATATGTTTTAGGAGGAACCTGACAGCCTTACCTAATAAAAAATTATGTATGAAAGAACTCATTGTTAATGCCTCTTTCATAATGTTAATACAGCCCAGTTCTGCAAACATTTATACCTCTCCAGAAGCATAAGTTATAGTTGTTTATAGTTGATTAAGTCATAGTTTTGTCATATTGGCCTCAGTTAGACTAACACAGCTAAATAATGCAACAATTAGCTGTTGATGAACTCTATTAGAACTTATTAAGGTCATTTATCATTCATAAGGTTAGACAATCCAAATAAGAGAATGATGCACCAGCAAATACTGAACCACCTCGTACCACATCCACTAGCTTAGGGTGTCTTTAAGAATTTAAATTAAGACGATTAACCCAAATATTTCAATGAGCACTCAATCCAGTTCACAGTTTCACAGCCTAGGTCTACAGCATTCAACAACTGCATTTTGCCTGCCCAAAGCTAACCTTGAGTAAGGACTGTGTACCAGCTGTATGTTGTTATCAAGTATATCTCTACAATGATCAAGAAGGGAAATTTACTGATCATGTCCCCTTTGCAATGCAACAGACACTGGCTTCTAAATTTTGATTTCTATAGCACTGTCTTCCAAGACATAAATGAGTGTCATTTTCATCCTAGTGAAGATCACTGACTTCTCTACATGCCAAACACCAGTACTTACAGCATGTGGTTCAATTCCTTAGGATCCACATGCATCAGGCTAGTATCACAGCTAACTGTCTTGAAAAATTACAGTAGCCATACTGAATTCTTCACCCTTCCACTTGCAGGTCAAAAGAATATTACATGTTCTTTAAAAAAAAGAAGCATATCTGCATACCTATCATATGGCCTAACATACAGCCTTGTGACTTACACTATCCTATACTCCAGAACACAAGACCACATGAAATGGCAGCTCTCAGCACAAAAGCATTCCTGAGCACATTATAGGTGTAGGAAAAGGAGCTCTTTCTACATTAACTAAACTGGTGAGTTGGTTGAAAGAACTTTTCATGTTTTCATCAATATGCTGCCCTGGAAATTAACTAGCTCACATCTGGGAATTCAGTCAATGATTCCCTCATATGCTCAATACTAACCCAGGGCCCTGGCAGCAGCTGTGCAAATCTGCTCTGTATTTGGAGGGATAGGGACATGCTTTTGTATTAAAGAAAGAGGTTTTTCTTTTGTTTTTAAATATGGTTCATACCATGCTGTAAGCTTAGAGACCCAGCAAGCATGTAAGCAAATAATTTTCCATGTATTCATGCCTATTATAGCGCTATGAAATCCTTAATGTCAAATTTTTTATTTGAGGGACTTGTCAGTTGTTTCCAAGAATGACATTAATTCATAACAATTACATTTCTGCTCAATCCAGTATGAAAATCAGGTATTACACAATGTAGATCAGCCAAAGATTACACACTGGTTCTAGCAATAAGAAATATTAGCAAACTCGTAATGCAAAGTTAAACACATATTTTACTCATGCAATATTCTGGGTCTTAAAATTATGGGCTGACACAAGACTTCATCCATAGCACTTTTCTTTTAAACACATGAACAGTTATTTATAACCAATGAATAAAAATATTCACTAGTAAGTGCTGAGGATGCAGACTAACTCAAAAGAACTGCTGTTTCCCCATTTTAGCGTGTGGGGTATTTTCATTATCCACTAGTATTAATATTATTACTTCTCAACAATTACCTGGAGTTTGAATTCTAAAACATTTTCTCCTGGCTTTATCCTTCCCAATTCAAGCAGATCTATCAACTGATGTTTTTTCGTACTCTTCCGTCCATATCTCACTTGTTTTTGTTCCCATTCCTGATTACTATAGCTCTGTGAAGATTTCTCACTAACATTTACTGGAGAATCTGTATTTGAGGTAACATAAGTAGGCACCAGGTTGGCATTAAATGAATTCTCACTACTCTGAAAGACCATTTGTTGTGCAGTATTAGAGAAGTTCCTTGTAGATGCTAATAAAATTACTTGCTGCAGCTGCTGCTGCTGGAATGCTTCTTTCTTATTCACATATCTGTGTAGATCCTCATATGTAAGAACCTGCTTGCAGTCACTGGTTGTCTGACAGACATTCTTACTGACAACAGTGCTTCGGGGTTCTACAATATTTAATGTGTTGGTCATTGAAGTGGGATTGAAAGATTTGCTTCCTTGTTCTACAGTTGCTACACAATCAATGTCTTTTTGCTGTGAGCACTTTGTTTTAGCAGTGGAAATAGCAGATTCTGAAGGCAATGTCATCACTTCTGCAGCATTTGTCAGCTTTGACATGTTGTCAAAGGGATATTCTCTTACCCTGTTCGCAGATGCCAAAGCATGATCAGAAGCCTCTTCGCTTGTAATTGCTTCTTTATTTGCTCCTGTCTCATCCAAGTGGATGTGTGGATGCTGGATGCATTCCTGAGATGAAAATCTATTTTCTAAAGAGGCATGTGCTTCTACTCTGTTTCCATTAAGCGTGCTGGGACCAAGCTCCATACTAAATGTTACTGCATTAGGACACAGGATTTCATTAGCAGTTAAACTTTGTCTTGTATCACTTCCATGAAAAATAACTAAGTTTGAGATTTGCTTTTTTGATGATGAATTGAACATTTGCTTTGTTTTTCTGTAATTCTGTATTTTCTGCACTAATTTTTCCTGGTTTTGGGCAATAGTCAACAGGCTCTTTTGCCTAGAAGCAAGGTTAACTAATTGTTTTCTCAATGCACCTTTTTTAAATGATTCCACTGAAGCCCTATAGAAAATAAAAAATAAGGACACTGGAGTCACTGTAAATACAAAATTAAAACAGTTGAATAGATGTAACCCACAGAGAATAAGAATATGTTTCAAAGGACTCTGACAATATTTAAAATTCAAACAATGTTTTTATCATGTACAAAGGTTAGTGTGCAAATCCCAGGTTTATGGACAACAAAGTGCAGAATCCCACTGTAGGATGCAGAATTAAGATGCAAGTGGGAATTCCACAGAATTAGGATGTTCATCATCAAAACTTCAGAAATAGCCTTGCCGATACCACTCCTTAATTCAAGGGATATATACTTCTATACCGCCCTTAATTCAAAGAATCAAAACTGTGCCTGTATTATCACCAACTGCTCTTCTATCACCACAAATCACAGTAGTGCACTGAATTCAATGTCTTCGAAGGTCTACCTTGGAGCCTTTTAAAATGAGCTCAGGATGAGTTACTGAAGGATGAGATACACTATAAGGATTTTTTAATGGTGTACACAACAAAAGATTCCATAAAGCTACAATTGTAATAATGCCACATGACCTTGAAATAAAGAGGACAGAGGAGTTTAGGATGTTGCCTGTGTAATCTGGGAATGCCTCACCCTTCGTCAGACCCTGTTCCCAGACTGAGTCTTCTTTCTGTGAGACTCCTTTCCTGGGGAACTTCACCTCCTTTCTGATAGACGGGAATTCTTTATTTACCCTACTTTCTTTGTCACAAGAGCCATCAGCTCAGCATAATACTCTTTTCTCCTAATTCCACTTCACACGATAAGTGATATCACTACCATTCCTGCACTATTTTAGAAAGACAGTGAAGTTACACAGGTTGTAGGAAAAGGAACTGCAGTATGACTTGCTTTTAAGACCACCCACTGCAGAAGTGCAATGCAGGTAAGGATCATCCCAGTCTCAAAAGAGACTGTTGAGGGGATCAGGACAAAGGTTCACTAAGTGTACATGGTTCAGAACAAGGACAGAAAAAACACAGCTTGACAGCATTGCTGTCTGTACTGTGATACTGCCTGGCATCACATGTGCTTACAATACATGATACTATCAACATATCAGCATACAATCAATCACTGAGTAATCCATGACAACTGTGGACTTCTACACACGCCAGTGAGGCTCCACACACTTTTCTAGCAGTTTTCCCTCTGGGCTGGGAAGTTTTGTTGCTTTATTGCTATACAGGTACAGAAGAAGCTGCAACTGAAGAGGCAAAGACAGTGTGACTAAAATGACAAATTACATCCCCCAACAAATAAGATACTTCCTTTTTTTTACTAATTTTTCTCAGGTAAGAGATGTATTTTAGTACCATAGTACAGAAGATGCTAGTACCCACATCTTAGTACAGAAAAGGAACAATATTAGTAGTATCTCTCCCTGAGCCAACTAACTGAACAACAGGAAGATGGAAAATATGATCATACTTCCTGATCTTCTGTGGCTTGTGTGACAAAAGTTAAAAACCAATTAATTAAAAATGAGATGTTCACTGTATAAACAATAAAAAGGAAATACAATGTAATTTGGAATATAGCACATTACTATTGATGGATGGCTGTTGTATTAGCTGCAGGGCATCTGCAATACCCATAAATATTTATCACTTCACTTAGGAACACAGTCTCACTCTCAATATTAGAAAACAGAGTTTGTGTAGCTATTAATTTTACTGTCCTTGTTTCTTAATTCAGTCACTATTTTGCTCACAAGGATGATCTGGAACGCTAAATTCTCTGCTCATAAAATCCTCTTTTTTCTTTTTAATTATCTGTGTAATCTGTGTATCTTACATTTTATAGCTGGCAAAACAGCTTGTGACAGAAATACTTCAGTCTCTTTGACCAACCAGCCTGTGTGTTTTACCACTGGACTACCTGAAAGCTGTACACTGCTGCTTCTACACGACCAACCAAATCCTGCCCACACAAGTAGAATGAAAACATCCTCATCAGCTGGCCTATAAGCATCTATTGAATAGGATGCTACACTGTTAGGTGAGCACTCACCACATGACCAGCCTTGAGGCAGTCCTTCTCAGAAGAAAGTAAAAAGAGGCCTTGTGAGACCCAGCATCATGAAGCTGGTAATTCACACAGTCCATGCTCACACTAAGGTGAGCAATCCTAGCCCACATCTTATTGTTCTCACACAAAAAGAATGTCTGCAAGCATGCTTCAAGCCATTTCTCTAAATGGCTCTTGCTGGCTGTTGGCTGAACACTCCTAATATAGGGGTGCTAAAGAAACAAGCCAGAGGCAGGGACACTCCAAGTAGTGTCTTGAGTTTCTACTACTTTCCTCCATGACACTGCAAAATTAATATAATTGCTCAATACCTCAACTTCCTAATTTCTGCTAAGGTATTATGGCTCCATGAGGGGAAGTCCCACTTATCAAACCTGATTTCTTTTTACAACAAGGTAACCCCCCTAAATGATCACTGGAAGCCAGGTGATGTAATCTTTTTGATTTCAGTAAACCTTTTGATGCTGTCTCTCACAGGATCTTTCTGGACAAAATGTCCAGCACACAGCTGGATAAACACATCAAGCAGTGGGGGAGCAACTGGCTCACAGGTCAGGCACAGAGTGAGTCGTGAATGCAGTGAAATCAGACTGGTGACCTGTCACTAGAGGGGCTCCACAGGGCTCCATCTTAGGCTCTGCGCTCTTCAACATCTTCATTAATGACTTGGATGCAGGACTGGAAGGGATACTAGGCAAGTCTGATGACAATACAAAACTAGGAGGAGCTTTTCACTCCCTTGCGGACATGGAGGTCACACAGAGAGACCTCAACAAATCAGAGGACTGGGCAATTACCAACCATGGGAAGTTTGATTAGGAAAAGTGACAGATTCTGCACCTGGGATGGGGCAACTCTGGACGTATGGACAGACTGGTGAATGAGATGCTGGAGAGCAGCACCATGGAAACAGACCAGTGGATCCTGGTCAATGACAAGTGGAACATGACTCAGCAGTGCCCTGGCAGCCAGGAGGGACAAGAACACCCTGGGGGGCACCAGACCCAGCACTGCCAGCTGGGCAAGGGAGGGGATTGTCCCGCTCTGCTCTGCACTGGGGCAGCCTCACCTCGAGTGCTGGGGGCAGCTTTGGGTGCCACAATAGTCTAATGTAAGGCTAGAGGGTGTCAAAGGAGGGCCATAAAGGTGGTGAAGGGCATTGAAGGAAAGCCTCATGAGGAGCAGCTGAGGTCACATGGTCTGTTCAGCCTGGAGAAGGGGAGACTGAGGGCAGACCTTATTGCAGTCTTCAACATCCTCATGAAGGGAAGGGGGAGGGACAGATACTGATC
Organism: Pomatostomus ruficeps; assembly: GCA_013400735.1. NCBI lineage: Eukaryota > Metazoa > Chordata > Aves > Passeriformes > Timaliidae > Pomatostomus > Pomatostomus ruficeps. The sequence continues at coordinate 5,270 of VYZT01032091.1, read as the reverse complement.
TCTTCTCTGTGGTGACCAGTGACAGGACCTGAGAGAATGGCCTGCAGTTGTGTCAGGGGAGGTTTAGGTTGGATAAAACGAAAAGGTTCTTCACCCAGAGGGTGGCTGGGCACTGGAACAGGCTCCCCAGGGCAGTAGTCACAGCACTAGCCTGACAAGGGTTCAAGAAGTGTTTGGACAATACTCTCAGGCACATGGTGTGACTTGGGGATGGTGCTGTGTAGGGTAGGAGTTGGACTCAATGATCTTTGTGGGTCACTTCCAACTCAGCATATTCTGTGATTCTGTATTTTTCCACACATTTTGCATTGTTCACTACCTAATTTCAATCCTCACTGTGAGCACAGCAACTGAGTAGAATGTATTAGCTAAACCCTGAAGTTCTTCCTTCTTGTAACAGAGATAACTAAAGCCAATACCGATCATACTTCCAAAAATCTGAATGAAAATCACATAGATTTACTTTCATGCCGATCTCCTAACAACTTCTATCACTACTACTACAAAGAACAGTTTTCTATGAACATATCCTTGTATTCTACTTACCTGTATTTTTTAGCAAGGGTGTCCCTTTCTGTTTTCTGATTTGCAAGTATTTCATTCAAAGTATCTTGTATCTGAGACAGCCTTTGGATATACACATCTGTTCAATATTTTGAAATAATCAAAATGATGATGGCAATAAACAGGAGAAAGTAATTACATTAATAGCATTTTCAATATAGCAAATACACAGCCAAAGTATAAAGACACTTAGAGCAGTACCTTATACTGCAATGCATGCTGGTAGCTCCTTACAATTGGAGTACTTTTAATTAAATTCTCATAGAAAGAATTGAATACAAGTTTAACTTTAAAAAAATAGCAGAAGTACTGGAAAATTTTGATGTGCAAGTACCTTGTTTAGGAAATTACTAAGAGCAAAAAGAATAAATTAAAGAACTGTGAACAATAAGCACCAAAAAATTTTCAAGCTCTTTGTGTTGCAAGGAAGTACATAACGTGACAATTACACTGAGGTTACCTGCAGAAGTTACACAATCTTAACAAGGGGCCTAAAACTTTCGTTTGAAGTGTTATGACATAGTTTAATGAACCTAGACTGTTCAAGTAACATACAATGGTAAAAGTGTATCTATCCCAGTTTTACATCGTTTCTAACTCATATTACAAAGTTAAATGATAAATTTTCCCTTTTTGTTAGCTGTATTTTTCTAAAATAAGAAGTGCAATTATAAATTCTTCTTTATACACCCTATCTCTTAGACATACAGCATGAGGGTTAGAAGTCATAACCAGTGGATACCACTGGGATAATTTGCTAAAATTCTAATCCCTGAAACTCTAAAAGTCAATGCGAGCTTTACATAATCAGCAAAACTGAGAAATTACAGCATTAAATTGGAATTTATAAAATGTTTCGCCAAACTTTTCTCACAGTACCTACCAGCATTTGCCTACTTAGTAATATGCAAATATTGCTCTTATTAAAGCAGTTTAATAGAAAATTTGACTCTGTTATTTCTAGTAGGTTTCACTGCATGGAAATACCTTGAGATTTTACTTTACATTTTAAGTTTGTCAATGTACTTCTACGCTCTTTTTCACTCTTGTGCCTTATCAGTGGTAATGACTGACTTAGTTTAAGAGGTGCTACATTACTAATGCTTTTGTCAGTAGTGGTAACAGATGATCATGTTCATTTCTCTCATACCACTGAATAGGAGAAGTCTGATTACTCCTGAACAGGAGAAGTCTGATAGCTCTTTTTGCTCATTCATGAAACTGCACTGATCTCTGTGCATAGTCTCCTGTCGATTGTATCATCTACCTATTTATCAAACATTTTTCAAGAAAACACCTATTTTAATTAACAGTCCACACATCATAAATTTGAGTTGGAAGCTATCATCTGCATAATTCTGTATTTCACATTTATTTTTAAAGGGATGAATTTACTCATAAATATAATTTGAAAGCTCCAGCCTGTATTTAGGAACATAAATTTTAAAACAAACCCTTTCTTTCTGTCAGGGAGCAGAACTGTTCCATGACTACAAGATGCTCCAGTTAAACAGCCCTGCCTAGATGGGCAAGGGCAGCTGGGCACCTTGGTCAGAGGCATTCTGGCAGGAAGCTATGCCTCTTGAAGCATCACAGCATGGACACAATAGACTCCAACAGCTACAGAGTAGCAGCAGCATGATCGCCTAGGAAGTCATTGCCGCTTAGAAAATTCTTGCGATTAATCTGTACTGAGATTTGATAACCTAAGACAAATTACACTTCTGGGCATCAGCATTTCTGAAACTGTCCATCATTCACAGTCTCTGCTGTAAAGAATTCTCTTTTTTCCTCTCATAAATTATTTCAGGCTCCTGGAAGTCTAGCCACGCTAGAATGAAAACACTGCATCTGCTACTTTACATACGGACATAACTGTTCTTGATCATGCAGGGGCTCACGTGCTCGTAACTGAATAATGTTGCCAGAAGTATTTATCTTATCTAATGATCCCTTTTTAATTAGGTTGACTTCAGACACATGCCTCCAAGTAGCCTACCTCTTCTGTCATAATATTTATTCCTTTGCAACTGGAAGTACTTCAGGAAGTGCCCACACCTGAGAAGTGCTATCAAAATCTTATTCTCTGAAGCTGTATTTTCCAGAGGAGATATTCAAATATATTATGTGCAATAACATTTTAAAAACAATTATATTGTCAAAGATATTTACCCACTAAAAACAGGTGAAACACTTCAATTTATGTCTACCTGCATCTTTGGAAGTTCTCAGTTCAAACAGCAACAGTTCTTTCTGCTTCTTTTCTGTGTTTTGTATGGCAGCAACAGACTCCTGTTAACAAACACAGAAATTACCATAAGAAGTAAAGCCAAGTGCACCATACAACACAGGCCACAATACATGGCCTGCAGTTTACGCAGTGGTGGACTGAAGTCATTCCAGGTTGGGAATTACTGTGAAAAGGCAATGGGGCACTGGTAGGACAGAGGCACACAGTGCCAAGGACATGCTCTGTGAGGGGCTGTCACAGCCTGGTTTTGCTATGGCATTCAAACTAGTCAATGCTCAGAGTCCTCCAGAAGCCTCTGAGCACACGGCAAAGATTAGACAGTGAATTTCACCATGACAGAATCATCTAGACAATGCAGACACAGTTGCAGACACCTGCAAGGGCTCTCGTAACAACTTGTGCAAAAATCTTCCTTGTTGTTTTATGTTAAGATAAACAATACCTAAGTATCTTCATCATGATGATGACAATTAATTACTGTTTCAAAAAGAACCATTCTGGAAACATGATGAAAAGCCTCAGAACTCATGACCCTTTTTCTATTTATATAAGCAGTAAGAAATGTGTTTCAGTATTGACTGCTATTTGCACAATACATTTAAATGCACAGGAATCATGAACAGAGAAAGGTGATAATAAACATACTTATATATGTAAACCACAACTTATCTACTATAACTCTCTGCATGATGCTGTTTTTACATACATTTTAATGGATTATTTAAATTACATTTTTATATTTTTCACTCAGCAAATGTCACTATGCAGTAGTACGCTACAAAGCAGTTTAACAAAACTCTGTTATCTATACTTACCACGCTATATTTCTCATGGTGTCGTTCCAAAGCTGCATCATCATTTTTATAGCAGTCATAACGATGTTTTGATTTCCCCTCTCCACAATTCAGAAAAAGTAAATAAAATTTAAAATTAATTTGCAGGAGCATCATAGGCTGGAGTAGCTAATATAGGTTACAAAGATGCAACAGCAGATCAAATAATGAAAAGTATCTCGTATATGCAAATGAGATAAAATTTAGGTAGCATAAAAAAATGAAAGCTACCACTTCCTGTGGGGGGAAATATGGATAATAATAAAAATCTGAAGATCCAAATATGTTCTTATACCTCATTCTGTCAGAAAAAACCCATTCATGCATTCTATTTTCCATAAATAAATAAATAAATAGCATTCAATAGTTAATAGAATTAAAAATATCAGTGCCCCACTATTTGAAAGTACAATTTTTCCTTAAGACTACAGGGTAATCCTATTTATATTACAAAACTAACATACCAGTAACTTCAATAGTTTCAACAGGAAGTACAAAGTCCATAGCACCATACGACTTCAGCAGTTCTTTCATTTCTTCATCACAAGCTTGATTCAAGGCACTTTCTCCTGAACCATCTCTCTCATTGGGATTCGCCCCATGCTGCAGCAGAATCCTGACTGCCTATTATGCATTTTTGTTATTTGTACAGTGGTAATTCTTGTGGACTTATAATACAACTACATGTGTTATATCTAACATACATCACAAATAATACAGGTGATAATAAAATAAGATACTCTACAACTGTTACACTTGTAATCC
>VYZT01032089.1:31571-91556 GCA_013400735.1 Pomatostomus ruficeps | reverse complement strand
TTGTTGCTATAACTGGTCGTTTTCTCACCTTATTGCTGTTTCCAGTAAATTGTTCTTATCTCAACCTGTGATCTTTGCCTTTTGGGCCTCCAATTGCCCTCTCCATCCCACTGCACCATGTGCCTGGCTCGGAGAGTCTTGGTGGGGGCACTGAATGGGGGAGCACCATTCCTAAAGTATGACACCTTCCCTCATCTTATTCTCCAAGGGTAAATCAGATGCTGCTTGCTAGTACATTCTTATGAAAAGACACTTATTTTGAAGTGTTTTTGTGAAACAAGATCCATGTACTAGTATCATATTTAATCTTTTTTCTCCCCTGATTTAAATATATTTTTTTAAAAGGCAATGAAAAGTATGAAAGTGATTATGCAGAACAGAAGGGAACAGGGACATCAGGGTGTCACGGGTTAATGATTGCTGAGACAAATAACAGAGAATGTTTTCAAAGGTATCTGCTATTACACAGCTCTGGAGATAAATTATGAGAGTAAATATAAAATGTTATGCTGAGACAAATGGTAGACTGAGGGAAAGTCAGCTCTCTTTTTAGAACACTGGCATCTTTGCAAGTGTCAGATTAACCAATTTAGTTTCAGGAACTGAGCGAACAGATTGCAGCGAGTCTTATAAATTTTCAAATCACTGAAGACATACTAACATCTTATCTCAGTTTGTATATCCCTATTTCCAAGCTGTTTGTGACTGACAATATTTGATCATCAGCTAGCATTCCACCAAATAAAAATATTTCAGGTATGACAATAGAGGACCTCAGGCAATGTTTCTTCCTCTTATGCCACAACTGAAATGCTTTTTTCTTAAAAGCATATTTCTGGTAAGTTGCCCAAGACAATAAATTAGAGAATGAAATATGCAATTTTCTTTCTGTTTACTCAGGGAGGTCAACAATTAGCTAGTAGGCCATAAAAGGAGAAGAGATTAACAAAGTGAAAATACAGTAGATGAAGACTGGTGCTACCTTCCTAATTTTTTCATGGGTCTAATTACTCTCCATATATTCATTTGCTAGTTTATATCACAAATGCTGACAGCAGTCATCACAATGAAATTACCAACCAACAGCAGAGGGACAGTCAAGACTTTTAAAAGGGTCTAAATAATTGGAACTGAAAGTTTCCAGAGAATGGATGGAATCCTTTTTCAAATACTAACCTTAAGTTGTTTCAAGGTAGCTAGTCACAAACCAAGGCACCCAAAATTACTAATGCCTTTGGAAAAGCCTTAGCTGTACTGTATAAACAGCCAGTTAAACAGCACTGATGGAATCTGGTGGAAAATAAAAGGTAGCTCATCTCTTTGGACTTGGATGAGAATCTCTGCTGCTGTTTCTGCAGCAATCCCCCTCATTTTAAGGCCACTTCAAATGGTTGTTGGCACACAAGAAATAACTTTCAGTCTTGAGTAAATGTAATAGGCTTTATCAATGATCAAATCCAATGCGTTGTCATTACACTGACTCAACACTGACAGCAGGATGGCAAATACCACAGATCAGCTGAGAGCAATCACAAACTCATTATACATTCTCTCATATATATTGAAGTTTCATTGCAGTGAGAACAAGTAAACAAATTAGTAGTCTGCCTTGTTTGCATCTCTGTCTTCTAGGCCTGAAATCAGATTGTACCAGGGACCCCAAAATCTGTGATATCTGTTTTCCTGCATGACAATAGTCTATGAATCATAAGCAAACCCAGTATTCACCACTGCTTACACACTGAAGTTTCAAATTGCCAGTGATGGAAATTTGCTTTTGGAAAGATATAAAAATCGAATGAAAAAAATTTTCCTGGCTTCTCCTTACAAGAACTAAAACGGAATGGCTACTTACCTGTTTTGTTTCTCCAACATGAACATGGTCCTTCTGTTTTTCTTCATACATGTTTCTCAAAACAGAGATAACCAGCTCATTCTCCTTTTGTTCATTTCGTGGTCTTAGTTTCTGTAATTGAAAACACCACAAGCACAGTAATGATACATTTGTGTAACAGTTAGCAAATATTTACTCTTTTCATTTGTCACTGTAATAAATCCTCAATGTAGGAACAAGTTTAGTTTGTTAGTGCTACAGCTCCAGTCCACCAGAGGACACCAGTGTCCCAGGCAAAGCACCAATGCAGCCAGAGAAACACTTGACCTCGGCTTCATACATGACAGAATTTACACGAAAGACAAAGGACAACTGTACAGATATCAAACTGCCACGAGCAAATAAAGGCTTTAAAAGTATTTTTGACAATTTTCTTTTGATATAAAGAAAACTGAACCACTTAAGTTCTGCGTTTGTAGCACACATGGAGTACTGTCCTAGAGATAGGATTCACAACCCTTCTCCCAGAAATCCTTCACACCGGGCATTTAGTTTTTGGGAAATGACATAGGTCTTTTATAAATTAGTGCACAAGGTGAACATATTTGTCTGTGCTGCATTTTATTTAGATCTGAATTATTGTGAGAGAATATTTTAAAACAATTTATTAAAGAATTTAATCCCAGAAACTTAACTTTTGAAAAATATATGCTGTTCTAAGCCTATTGATATAAGGCAGAGGATACGGTATGAATTAGTTAATGCCAAGGTAGCACATTAGATTAATAAAAGTACCACAGGAAGACAGTTACCTAAAAATGCAAATCACAGTAACAATACATGGATCTGCAAGAATGCAACATTCCAGCCCGTCCAACTGCAAAAGTTAGCTGAGAAAGATGGGCAGCAGATTTGTACTTTACCCTTGGTTTCACCAAGTTAATAGTTTGCAGACCCTCAGCAGAAGCAATTAACAGTTTCCTGTAAGTACTAGAAGCTTTAGACTGTGTGCAGAAGACTAAAGGCACCAGTGCTGCTAGGTGCTCCATGCTAAGAAATCACTTAGCTCATGGAATTGGTCTCACAGAGTAACTTCCAAATTTGGTATTGAGTGATAAACTGCCATGTGGGAACACACAAAGAGACAGAAATTACTCAAGAGAGGAAGGAAACATTACTTTCTAAAAAGTCTGAAATTTCTTAATCTTCAAGATTGTGTCAATCCCAGGGACATTTCCTAGAACACACATCATCTGTTTTAAATCCAGCTATGATTTCCTCTCTCTTGAAATAGATTTAATTAAGAAGATAGAAAGTTTAACTTCTTTGATTTGACAAGAATTAAGATCTAGGATAAATTTTAGGCAAGGAATTTTCTGATCTGGGAATGTTACAGTAATTTGTTTTGGTCAGAGTAACAGTTTGAATGCCCTCACAGTACAAGTTACTGCCTTCACCCACAAAAAACTGTTTGGTTTTACTCAGTGAGAAGGCAACATTTTCATGGAAAACAAAGAGTATTAGGGGAAGAAAAATGAGTAGAACAGTCATTTTCATCAAAAGATAAGCTTTTAACAGCTCTAGAAAAACAATCAAAATTAAAGCAAAAGCTGGTTAATAGTCTATTAAATAAGAATAATGAATGATTCACAAAAAATGAAAATAACTTCTGTGTTTTACACAGATGCTAGCAAAAACCACCAATTGCTTTAAAATCTTGTAGGAAACAAAGCTTACCTGAACCTCTTCAAAAACAGAGGCCTGTTCCTGGTTATTTAGTGTGGTTAAATGCTTTTGTAGTTCTAGTTTAGTCTTAGAAGGGGGCAACCCTACCAAGAGGAACAAAAAAGAACAAATTACAGGGTCAAATTTTTTAGAATTAATCAATAACATAAATATGCCCAAAATTTAAGACAAAGCTTGTCAATTATTTGAGCTAACCCATTCCATGATTTCGTAACAGGGCATTAGAAAGAAGTCTCTAGGTTAATTTAAAGCTACTACTAAACTCATGTCTTTAAAATGAGGGACATGAACTCTGCAATGAGGAGATTTACTGAGCACAGAGCAGGATTATACTCTTAGCTGAAGATTCCATTATCACACAAAATAAACCCACAATTTAGTGCATTTTAGTAGACTGTTTTGTTGGTGTTTTATGCAGTGCTGCTTGGATTTTGTTTATGGTATAAATATAATTCCCTTTCATTTTCTCCAATTTCTATGCTGTAGTCCCTTCCGAAAACAAGTAAATTTATTGCATGTTAGTAAAGTTCTTACTTTGCCTCTTGGTGAAAATATTTATTGACAGTCTAAAGAAGACTACCCTTTCATTGAGATTATTTTTTCTGTTCTCATCCTGGATTAAATTCCTTTCCTCTATTTTCTGTGGAAAAAACAGCAAACCATCAACAATATTGAGCACTTCAGTTTCTGATCATGGAATATCTCCTTCAGAAGCAGACGATACGATTAACCAGATGGCATGATTGAAGGCATTAAGGATCATTTGCCTTCAAGAAACTTCACAAAAATCACAGCTAGCTGAAAACCAAAATAGAGTGAAAGTAGTTTTGGAAGCTCTCCAGTTTCATCAGATTAATACTAGACAGGTTTTAGTCCAACAAGCCACTGTCACGTGATCTCACAAGCTGCTGTTGCCCTTTATTCACCCAAAACATCACTTAAATGAATAAAATCTAACTGTGAATTTTGCTGAAATGTAAAGAAGTTTTTTATGTCTTGAACTTCTGTTCTGTGTGACAACTACAAATCTAATTTCTGTTTTTTCATAAAGGAGCATAGACCAACACCACAAACACACATATTAAAAGCATACAGTTCAGTTCCTGCATAGTGATATCATAATGCCAGTTTCTAAGTGAATCCAATAGGACAGCAGGTCACAGCTATTGCAGCAGTCTTCTGCATTTATAGGGCTAATACAGCCAAACAAGCTGCAGCTCACTAATGTTTGCACTTGTAAATAGTTTTCCAAAATTCAGCTAAAATACAATAAAGAAGCTTAACTTTTGTTAGAAAGTTCTTATTACTTTACAGAAAACCTGAAAAGACAGTCCTCTAAATAAAAGTACTGGTTTTCAACTTTCCACTCCAAGTCCCCAGTTCTTTCTAAGCATTAATTTCCTTAGGATTTTACATGCAAGACTGTCCCCCAATGAAACTGTCAGAAAAAATATTTGACCAGAAAGTTCTTTAAACCTCACCTTCTATCTTTTCACAGAGTTTATGCAAACTTTGCATAGGACACCCTTCACAGAGCTGGGGCTGTGCCTTGGAAGTTTGTTGCACAGCAGCCACAGTGAAAGCCTGTTTCAATGTCATCATGATTTCATCAACCTGAAAAGAATGGCATGCAAAAGAATAGAATTTCACTCTTCCACGGAGCTTCTGTTTTCCTTAACACAAACACAACAGTCTTTTAGAATTACACTGCCCCTTGCTTGGGGATGTGCTTATGATTAAAAAGACAAGCTGTTCCCATGTCGGGTCTGTGCACAAACACACAAGCAAGATAAAGCTCATCATGAAGTCATGTCTCTTCCAGGTCACCCAATTTTATTACTGTGGTCAAATAAAAGGTACTACCTTCTATCTCAAATCCCCTTCTTGCCCATGATAAAAAAAGCTTACTGCAGTTGTGATGCACTGGTGTTACTTAGAGCATGGGAGTGTAGTCCTGATTTTCAGAAAAGGTGCCCTATGAGAAAACTCTCCCCAAAAAAGAAGCATAAGGTTTAACTTAGTTTGTGAAATGAAAGGGAGATTTATTGGATTTTAAAGGGGATTTTAACTACTGTCCTCAAAACAAATTAAAAGGTCTCTTGTAGACTGCTATATTAGTTATATTTTTGAAATACTTGTATTTCTGAGTGGAATAGGATTTGAAGACATTCACCAAAATACAGAGCATGGAGCAACAGAAGACTTTTAGGGCCTAATATTCTATTTGGCTATTCTTTTCTTTCACTTACCAGTGCTTCATCTGTACACTGAAACACATAGCAAACAAAGTGGAAGCCTCCATTTTCTGAAGACTCTCTGCAGATGAACCCAAAGTGATCCACATGTCTAATTCCCTAGCAAAGACACAACAGCAATGAAGCAGTCATATCTACTTTCAATGTTTTGTACATGTATTTCTTTCAGGAAGAAAAGAACAAAATAGCATCACATATAGGTCACTTATCTTTTTTACAGCTACATTAAAGACATCTGGCCATTAAAATTCTGTCCTGTTATAGAACCTATGACTTCATGAATCTTTTGAATTCCAGTTGTCAGGCATTGCTTGGTTTTTTGTTTTGTTTTTAATGGATGAAGTATAAAAGACCTATATAATAGACCCAGAGATTAATAAATTCTATTCAAAATGTAATTTACTCTGAAATTTTCAGAATATGTGCCTGCATGTTGTAGTAGTTGTAGTGATGAGAGCTATTGTCATCAAATTAAAAACCAAAGTAATTTATGGAAAACAAAACAATCCAAAAAAGCCAGAGGCAGAAGGACAAGAGAAGCAAATTCTGTGGCACAAGGAACAGGGATTAATAGTGAATGATGAGGAACTGAAACATGCTTGCACTCAGTGTATCACACACACTACCTCTGCATGGCAGAGGACTGTCCTTGTTTAAACACATGCAACTTATATTCTTGAAAAAGCCATATTTTTAAAGTATTCTTCAGATAACTCTTACATGTCATTTTTCTCCTTTCATTCTCACTTCTTGAAAAATATGGGTGAGAGATTTCAAGATTCGAACAACCATGAATCATGCTCACTGCAATCTCAAACAAGAGAGTGTCCCTGACCAGTGTGTTCCTTCTAGCTATACTATTCATCCACTGCACACAGAAGTGAGTCTTTATCTCAGAAATCATAATGCAAAGCATGAAAGAAGAATGATAGTTTTAAAAAATTACTGATAAATCAGCAACTTTTCAACAGCAGTCACTGACACTGCTGTTGAGAGAATCCATGTGGAGTGCAAGGAGAGACAATTACATGAGCATTCAGAAGTAGAGAATATTTAAACAATTAAAAAAGAGAAAAAGAATACACTACAATCTTACCTGAGAACAAAAGGATATTTCTTTAAAGCTTTTCTCAATTACAACTTTTTTTGTATCAGGACTGATAAGGTAAACTTCAGACTGGCCAATCTAAAAAAAGCAAAATAAATTGCAAGGTGCTAACAAGTAACATTACACTTTCTTTTGTCCCACTATAAAAAGGTTTCCTGAATACAGATCTCAAATTTTTTTTCTACCTGTATATTTATACCAATTAGAGTATTACTACCAGAAACGTTAGTGAAGCAACACTGAGTTGGCATTGAGAGCTCTGCACATTATGGCACTGAGGCTGAAAATAACGTTCAAACAAATGAGAGCAACGTTGTATCACATGTAACCTACTTTGCAATGAGAGAAATATACTCACGCTCCCTTTTCTTATTTTCTGCAGTCTTGGAATGTACTACTTCACAGAAGCTACTTAATGAGATAGTCCAAAAATTTATATCCAAGTGTGTGCCTCTTTCTGTATTCCACCTAATAATTTTTTAGAGTTGTATTTATTTATTTAAGGCACACATAGCATTTTATTTAAAGCATTTAACTTAAAAACTATACAAATTAATTTACTGGAGTATATTTTCTAATGTAATTTAATTTGTAGGCCATTTGTACAGTCAAAAGATGATGCTAAGTATTGATGGGCAAAGGGCATTTTTAAGGTGAAACTACCATTTTCATTTTTTCAGCTTCTGGCAACATCTTTCTAAGATAGCAACAGAAAAATTTAAACTCCTCATATTTTCTAGCATATCAGAGACTGCTAAAAACAAGACTCATATCAGATTTTAGGAAGGCAGGTGGAATCCAGATCCTCTCATGGGCATGACTTTGAGAAGCCTGCCTCAATTACTACCAAATCCCAAAAGATGCACATAAAACCATTAGCAGTACCAGTATAACTGTACTTTCTTAAGAAAGGGGGAAGGGATGAATCTTCTGTATAAATAGATGAAGACAGATGTGCCACCTCTGTATGTCTAAAAATGGTCCTACGCATTCACCTTCCAACTCTTCTTTCACTTCAACCAGCCACAACGGGTTTCCCCAGATGCCTGCTGGTTTCCTTGTATTGTCCTTGGGGCTGACCTCGCATGTGTTCATGGGGCTATTCCTTTCAACACCTACTCAGAAGCCTCCTGATTGCTGCTGCCTTCCCCTCCCTGCAGCAAGAGGCTCCTTCTTACAGCTCAGTCCCACATAATCCTTTCACACTTGGTCCCTGGACAGTAGTGGTCATTTGAAGTCAAATGAACAAGGGGAAAAAACCCAAACCAATTAACCTCTTCCCCGTCCCCCCAACACACAGCCAGGAGAAAAACCTAAAAATATCCCCTCCTTCCCCCCAGATCCTAAGAAACTGGCTAGGAAAGCAGTTCTTCAGGAAAATCTATGAAAATCAGGTCTGTTTGAATGAGGTGAGGAGAGCTGGCAGATAACTAATGTGAATATTTTTCACACCTCATGCATTAACCAACCTTTTAATCAGTCCAGAGCAAAATCGAAGTAACTAACTGAGAACACACCAACCATTTTTTTATCTCTGGATATTAAGTTACTTGTAGGCGTTTCATATGTAGCCACACACAAACTGATGAGACCTCTGCATGTTGCCTGCACGCCCTTACTCAGAACCTGCTGAACACTGGGGACAGGTAACCAACAAACTCAGCTCTGCCCTTGTGGATACTGAAGGCACAAACTAGAGTTACTTCACTTCCTTATATTCAGCTGAATTTAGACAGGATGAATAGGAAAAGAATACAGCTGTGCATAAACTAAACAATATTTTCCCAGGCAAAAAGCAACCCAAAACACAAAGCCACATAGCAAAACCCCACAACTTGGAAATGTGCCTGCCAGCAGGTGACTGACATTATATTCAAGCTGAAGCTGCAGGTGTCTTTGAGAACTGTTGCATCTATTTAACATAAATTTAAAATGTACTCAGTGGAGTAAGAGGATCTGAACCTCCCCAGCCAAACTATAATCTCTCTATTTCTAAAATATGTGCCATGAATTAATAATGGAGTCATGATTTATTAAAAATTAGGCATTATTATTACAAAGGGTACCTATATTTTCTATGTGAAATACTTGCTCAGGGAAAGAAGATAAACATAGCTTTCTTTTTACTAGGGAAGAAACACCTCTCCATCTTCTTCCACTCTGTCTGGTGTCAGCCTGCCACAACCAAACAGAAGCTTTAATTCAGGTATAGCTAACTACAACATTTTCTGCATGCTACTTTTTACAGACACAACACAGTGGCAACCCTTTTTAAGGGTTTTCTTTTCCCACTTCAAAAAGCCTGCTATAATTGCACACACTCAACTCCATTACTGCCCTTAAGAATGCTCAGCCCCAACAGCAGTGGAGAGATCCAAGACGACCTTTGGAAAGTCAGTCTTTGCAATATCAGCTCCAGGTTTGCATCATGTTCAGAAGACACAAGCTATGTAAAACATGTTCCATAGCTTATGTATCATGAGGATTTTAAGAGGAGCAAGCACTATATTCCTTACTTGCTTCTCAGTTCTTGGAAAACAGCTTTGGGGCTCACCTATCAAGACAAGGGCATTGCTAGCCACACCGAAGCAGGGCAGGAGAGGAGGCACACGTGGAGTAGCGTAGGAAGCTATTACACTATCACTTCATCGTTACACAGACATGTTGGCAGCATGAGCACCTTCATCAATTACACTGCTTATCATGGGACAAAATCTACTAGCTTTCAGCCATGGTTTGGTCCTTCTGCTCTACTTACAGGTAATTCAGTCACCTGGAAATTTATTTCTGCTGTTAATGGTTAGTATAAGTGTACATACCATTTTACAATTGCATAAATACCTACTGACTTGCAGTAACTTTCTAAAAGCTTTCTTTAGGAGCCCACTGTTTCAGTACTGTTTTAAACTATTTAATATAAACTTATTTTGAACATGTAAACCAATTTGCACTAACAAGTAATGCTCTCCAGAGGAACAGGTAAATTTAAGTTAAGCTTTGGTATTTGCAATTAAGTTATCAAAAAAGTAACTGCCATCTGTCAGAACATCTGCTTTGGTGTTTGCCACTCCAAACTCCAAGATATGAAAGCACCACCAGAAGCTGCAAAGCTTGCTTTACCGTAAACAACATAGTCCGGTTTTCTGCAATGTCAGTTGGCTGCACAACACTGTGTCCATAGATGAGTTGACTTTTTAGGTTCAGTGAAATCGCATCTTCTTCAAAAGACCTGACAAAGCTGTTACTCCTAAGGCTTCCCTCTTGGAAATCCTTCTTAAAAGCAAAGGAATGAAGTCCAGGCTGAGAAAAAGATTTCCTCATTGGCCTTTTTTCCTCCTCTTCACTGACCAAGGGCTGGAATACAGACCGAAATTTGCTGCTGAAAGAGAAGCCTCCAAAGTTATTGGCAGTTTCTTGTTGTTGGGATGATGAGTTGAAATCTGATTTTTTTGTACAACTGGCATGATTAAATTTCTCAATGCATTCATCTATGAGTGCTGGAGGTGCATTTTTATGCGCTACTGTTACCCGTCCACAGAACAGCACCTCAAACTTTTTGGCAAAAGGGTCTTCAACATCTGAGAGATTATTCTGAAACTCTTCTTGACGGGCAATTTTTCCAGCTTGCCGAATAGAGTTTATAATTTCAGGCACCTGCAGGAGGGGAAAAAAATACACATTAGCATCCGGCGCTTTATGACAAACAAATTGCAAAATTAAGAGGCTCCCTGTTGTGATTTTCCTGGAATGGATACTTTGATTTAATTTCAAAAATAAAAGACCTGTTGAAGTGATCTTGTACTTGTTCAAGAGACACATTATAGCAGTTAAAACATTGAGAAGAGTGTTGGGGTGGGTGAAGGTGACCCCCAGTGGTGGGCTGACACCAAAGTCTGAGAAGGCAGCTGTAACCTGACCCTGCTTACCTGGGCAGACCTTTGACCTCACCCCTCTCCCCATCCTATTGTACTGACCCCACACCTTGTCCCCAGCCCCCCGTTTGTACCCTTTATAAGTCCAGGCCATGCTGGCCCTGCTCTCTTTCATCCCTGGCTGCCCTTCAGCAACAGAAATAAAGCATTGCCAGAATTTGCCATATGAGAGGGCCCTCCACTCCTTGCCTCTGACTGTGCGTGAGCTATCGGGAACACGTGGGTGAGAATTCAGTGCCCTCCCAGGCACGGGTGGGTGGAAGCGGCCTGCTTCTGTGTATGGGACACAGCCGGCCTTCTCTATCTCCCCACAGCGGGACAGAGAAGTAGCTTGGACAGCACTTGCCCCTTCCCCCACCAACCACCCCGAGACGCACCAGCCTGAAATATACAGAAGAGGAATTTCTCATTTGTCTCCTTGCCAGGAGTTCACCATCATCAACACTTTGTCAAAACAGCTTTGTCCCTTGCAATGCTCTTTGTCTTCAGCAAAACTTTTGCCCCTGAAACAACCAGTATAACGTGACAAATTCCAACTCAAAATGAAAGACGGAAGTACTTCACAAAGCATACGAGAGGCTGTGGACTAATTAGTTGGTAAAGTTATTTAATCCGTTATTTCTCACTCCCTTCTCTTACTCAAACACTCATGTAGGTTTATGAGTCTCTTGTAAATTTGTTTTCCCTTTCGTAACAGCATATTACATTGTTATGGCAGTTTGGTCCTATTTTTTTTTAAATGTAAACAGCTGTATTTTTTAATAGCTATATTCATTATTTTAGATGTTCATTTTTATTCTACTACCTAGATGACACTTAAATAATATTACCTCACATACAGTATGACTTGCAGGGCATCTGTATGAGACAGCAGTCTGCTACAGGTCACAGATGTTGTAATTAGAACCCAAACTGCCATGTGACACATTTTTAGTGACAGTATACAGTCTCAGTTGCTGCTATGGTTAGAAGGTAGTGATATGCATTTGCTCTCTGCTAAGCTGCTGCGAGGCCGATGCTTGGTTACATCACACTGCTTTGCCTGACCTAGGAGATTAAGCTTCTCCTGCAGTCTGTGCTGCTCCTGCTGTAATAAAAAATGCAAGGCCACAATCTATAATTACAACTGCTCATTCTGCCAGCTTTTTTATTTACCCAAGTTACTCTGAGAAAAATCTATGCAAAGTGTGCTAATTTCCTGACAAAGCAAATTTCCCCTGTCAAGCATCAACTGCAACTTGCTTTACTTACAAGTATTTGGTTGCAAATAGTACAGAAAGAAGTCCAGGAGCAGCAGAATAAAATAACAGCCCAGAAGAACCACCTCCCCTATGAGAAAAGGTATCCCTAAACCTAGAGAATATTTTGGAGACATGATTTCTGGTTTTTTCAGGCATTTTTATGGTTCTCTATGGCTTAATCATAATGCAGTAATGTACATAAACCAACAGAGTAAACAGCAAAGGACTTTGAGGGGAAAAAGAATTTGAACAGTGAAAGTTGAATGAATATTCTGGGTGCTCATAAAGACATCAATCAAATGTATTCCTTTTATAGACAAGGAAACAAAGACGTAGGTACGTAGGTAGGTAGGTAGGTAGGTAGGTAGGTAGGTAGGTAGGTAGGTAGGTAGGTATGCACACACATAGAGCTAGTGGATTTAAAACAGTAAGTAACACATAACAAAATAAATAAGAAACTCAGGAAGCATTACTTCACCCTTCTGCACAAGGCATGAGTCATCAGTCATTCAGCAAAGACAATAGGGAAGAAGGGGCAAGAAAAGCAGGGTCAGGAATTCGTAAGTCCATTCTCTGATACATCACAAACCAGTTGGAAAGCCTTGGGCTCAGGCAGCTTTGTGCCTAACTTCTTAATCATACACAAGAAGAACATTAAGGGTATAACAAATCTTTAGTATCTCAAACAATATGCATTTGCTCTACAGTGAGCTTATGGTGTACCTCAGTTTTATTTACCCAATACTCCTTCAAAGAAACAATTTTTAGTGGCATAACATATCAGAATGACAGTAAAGCATAAAACTTAATTCTACCCACATTTGAAGCTGCAACTGATTCAGCGATTTTTAATAAACATGTTTTACTCTTGTGGGAGTGTCTGGACTCACTAGCCACAGGCAATTTTACTACTGAGTTGCCCAGGATACACGCAGAGACCAGCCATCCCACCTCTGCTTTTGCTGAGGCTGCAGAGGCAACAGCAAAGGACTGAGGCATTTTCTGAACTCTGCTTACTTTGGTAAAGCCAGGAACATCAGCTCTCACGGAGGCAAAGAGGGCCACTATCAACCACAGTTAAGCTCCCTCAGCAACACATGTTAATGACTATAAGGAGAGTTTTCAGCAGGTGCTGCAAGAGTTATAGCTGAGCTAAAGACCTGACAAGGCATTAGGGATACAGCACATATATGCAGTTACTAACTTTTTCAGTGTTTTTTGTTATCAAACACCTTGGACATTGACAAAATAGCTATTCAAACAGTGGCTATACTTTATATACAGACAGTGGTTAGGGAAAGACACTACATCACACAGAAGGACTTTGCAGTACTTAATAAACTTTGTGACTGAGAAGACTCAGCAGGCCTTTTGATGAAAAATCAAGGGGAGTATTTATTTATTTATTTTCACACATGCTAGGGCTTGAATCATGTCATTGATAAGTAACAGCTGGCTTCCGTGCTACACTTACTGAAAAACACTGACTCTTCTGTTCCTACTTAGAGACCTAAAAAAATTTGCAGCCTGCTAATAAAATTTGATTAGTTCTGATTAGGCAGTTTGATGCAGCAGCAGCAGAAACAGCAAATCACCACCTCACTTTCCTGTGATGCTTACATACGTTAAACATTTATCTGTTTTCATTAGTAAAGACAAGAGCCATGATGAATGAGAAAAAAGACCCAAAATACTTATTTCCCTGGAACTGCTCTTTGCCTGATCAAGATTTGTGCTCTTTTTATCTACCTGTACCACTCCAGACTTTTTATACAAGTACTGAAAATGAACAATCTACTTGCCCTCTGTATCTCTGACACTGGGTCTCCAAGTAAACAGACCTGGATGTTGTGTACATAAACATGAAGTAAACAGTAGTTAAAAATAAATGTATTATAATTATTTCAGGTTATTAGAATAAAGATGTAGGCTCTATCCCTGCAAATGTTTATTAACCACTGCTGGAACATTTCCAGATTAAGCAGCATGCCACTGGGTGATCAGTAACCACATCTCTTGCACGCCTCCAAAAATTAATTAAGATGTAAACAGAATAAGGTTTTATGGCTCTTCAATTTGTATCAAAAAGCAGCAAGAATGACGTTGCTCCTGAATTAAGTTAATGTTGCTTGGAGTCCTTTAAAGGTTGTGGGCTCTTTCTTAACATAAGGAAAAAAATCTTTTTTTTTTTATTGCAAAGGCGACCACAAGCTGGCACAGGTTGCCCGGAGAGGTTGCAGAGTCTCCATCCCTGTAGATATGCAAACTCTGACTGGACATGGGCTGAGCAGTCTGCTCCAGGCAACCCTGCTTTGAGCAGGGGGTGAACTACGTCACCTCCTGAGAGGCCTATGCCATCTTGGTGATATAGATACCGACTGCTTTTATAAGTAGTTATTGGTAATTGTGCCTACTAATCTGAACTTGCTAAGACAATGAGGGAAGACTGTTGCACACAGGTATGATTTCTTCCTGCCATGCAAATTCTCTTCTGTAGCATAATTCTGTTAATGTTTTCTGACTTTTTTCTTAATATAAATATGTAATTAATGGATAAAGATTATTTCTGTAATCAGAAAAAACACTGCTGCTGACTTAAAATTATTTCCCGAAACCCACAAAACTAAGTATAGAACATCAGTGTAAGCAACAATGAAACTTTACCAAACACAGAGCATTACCTTCTTATCACTTCAGGCAAAACAAGCCTGCTGAACAGAAGACACAACTGAAATGTACTAGGAAAAGGTTTTGTGTTTAGAGTGTCTGAATTAGATACAGAAAAAGATCATGTGTCCATAACCATTAAAAATAACACTGGACTTCAGGGGTTTTTTAAAGCGTACCACATTATTTCTGCTATAATGAGAATGTTTACTTTGCAGAGAACAAAGCAGGGAACTGAAATGCTGAGTATTCTTGTGAC
Organism: Pomatostomus ruficeps; assembly: GCA_013400735.1. NCBI lineage: Eukaryota > Metazoa > Chordata > Aves > Passeriformes > Timaliidae > Pomatostomus > Pomatostomus ruficeps. The sequence continues at coordinate 76,514 of VYZT01032089.1, read as the reverse complement.
TTGACTTGTGGGTATTCAAGCAAAATACAAACCAATACCTAGGACTTCCCAGTTCATGTTAGTTACAAGACAAATAGCTGCAGCCTCTATGCCATGCACCAAATCATGACAAAAGGCAGTAATTTTTTAGCATGCAAGAGTTTGCTGCATCTGAAAGAAAGAACAGCTCCTTCCCCTCACATAAATTTCTGATTAGGCAGTACCCCTTGAAACTAGCAGTCACCCTGTAAGTTTACATACAAGCATGTAAGAGGTCAAGGTCTTTATCCTGTCAGTAGATAGACAAAAGAGTTAGAAACTATTTTAATGAAAAGAGCCCAGTAACAGCTGAATGCAGCAGCTGACTTTTGGTAAGTAAGACCAGACTAAAAAAAAGATTCCTTGTTTCTTTTATACATAATAGGTAAGAAAGCAAAATGTGCCACAAAAAAAAGAACTGCTAACACATCAACTGGGAGGACTAGGTGAAAAAGAAAAAAGTGTGATAATTTATTACTTTAGATATTATACAGTGTTTATACCTGCAGTATAAATCTACCAGTTTACACCTACCAGTCTCTGCATAAGGCTTCAGGTTAGTGAAGGGCTCAGTTTAACAATTTCAAGGACATAGGTGGTTTTGTTTACCGTAAGACAGACCTGTGCTGACAGGGACTGGTCTTATGCAACAGACTCCAGAAAGTGCTGGAGACTGAAAAACATTAGGGTCAGATTCTTAGGCTGAACCTCAGAAGGTCTCACACCACCCCAGCTAGAACAAAGCCTTAAAAATCTTTCACAAAGCTCTTGAAACAAGTAGATACTTTAATTGAATTTTGCTAGCTTACTCAAGTGCAAGAGGACATCTGAATTATTTTTAGGTGCTTTTACTTGCTTTTTTTTCTGATCAATAGAGCAGACTCAATAAAGTACATCAAGAAGTCTAATACTGTTTGCTGTTAGGATCTTTCCTTTGTTATTTTAGTAGAGAGTACTGCTACAGAAAAAATAGGCTACACAGCTATTTGATTGTAGGAGAAGCTATCTAGTTGTATCAGGAGAGATACCAATATTTTTGTCACCCATAAGGTATCATGGAATATTTTGTAAAAGTAGTAGAATGAAGAAATTAAAATAATGTTTTAGACATATACAACACATATAAAAGATAATACAGCACAGTATTTACTTGCATTTTAAGAAAGACTGGATACATTTTTTTATTTCAGTAGTTTGATATGTAATAAAAGCAGTTGGTCTGTATTCAGCACACTAATAGCAAAATAGCTGTCCAGAAGTCAACAGAGATCAGCATTTCCTGTCCTTACCACTTCTTAACCCACAGCAGCAGTGAAATGACTTCTCAAACACTTCTCTCCACTCACAGGATTTAAAGTTTGGCATTTTTAAACCTGATGCATTTTAATTAATATATTTTACAGGTACACTTTTTCTTGTAAATTGAGATACTGCACAATTTCTCCTTTCAAAATCACAGAATAATTTAATTTGGAAGTGACTTCTGACAGTGCGGTCTCCCACATAAAGCAAGGCAAACTTCCAAGTTGGATACAACTTCAAACTTTGATGGAATACTGGGGATCTTAGCTTAGATCTAGCTAAGTTCCAAGTAGGAATACCAAGACAGAATTTCCTTATTCTCTGGCATTGACAGAAATTCAAGGTAGAACAGTTATAAAATTCTGCAGTTAATTTCTATTTCAGTGGAAGGCCTTTTATATTCAGGTCTTATCTCAAATGTCTTCACAGGGCTTTTCTTCTTCTGTTGTCTTGCTTAGAGACTAGTCTAGTCTCCTACACCTTCCTGACTTTTTCCAGTCATTAACTTCAATTCTTGTTTTACCCATTGACCCCTAATAAACAGTTCTATGGAATACTTAAATTATTACCTTTCTTCATTTGCTATTTGTTGATTTTTATTCCTCCCACAAAGCCACTTTCAAACCCAGATTTAATTCAGAGAACAACAAAGTTTATAGCTCTCCCAGCCCCTGGCTGACCACCGTCTGTGCAAGCTCTTGCTTGTCGGTTTTTCTGTGCATAGCAAATGCACCAGGGGTAGAACAAAAGCGGTGTTCTTACCAACAGCTTCCTAAGTACTTAAGACTGGCAGGTGCACAGAGAGACAATTCAGCTTTACTCCATAACTTCACTCCTCAACATATATGATCCAAAACTTTGCTGCTGTCTCCTCACTGCTCATACAACAGCTACATACCGTGCCACTCTCAGCAGCTTCACCAGCCACACATGTTGATCTGGTACATTTCTCTGTATAGTACATAAGATGCACTGGGTGTCTCACTTAACCAGGGAACTCATGAATGTCTTTTGAAAAGGAGAACAAGTTGGAGCACAACCAGAGGGCTGGGAGGGGTAGCCAGAGTAGCAGAGAGCAGGACTAACCACAGTGCAGGTGTGCTGCCTAGGAAGGGCCGTGAAACCTGCAAAAGCAAGACAGAGGTGTTGTTTCAGCCTTAATAAGGGAGAGTTCAACAGCTGAATATCACCATGGGCCCATGAAAGGAAGAACAATTAAACACAAGCCTGCTTGTGGGCATGGTTTCCTTAGTAAGGTTTGAATGGGCAGTATACAGAGAAAGGGATAAATGAGGGTGATAAGGCTAAGACTCAAATTTTGCAGGGACGCATGTAAGAAGCTGATGAATTTGCACTAAAATTCAAAGGATATTCTATGTGGGGCAGAAGAGAGTCATCTGTTTAAATCTAGTTCTGTTGACCTGGATGAGTGGATGAATGGCACTAGCGTCATCTGAGACGACTCTGACACAGTAAGCACCAAGAGTGGAGCTCCATGTAGCCAATACATACTCTTACAGTTTACACATTATCATAAAACCCTGTAAAGGAGACCAGAATTCCCACACACAAGAAGTGCTACTTCCAGAAGATTGTTAAAGTACCACAGACTGATGTCACGAGTACAGTATGTCACTTTCACAGTATCACACTCCTTTTAATATTACAGACAAATCTCAGCTCAAGAACATTCCCCATGATTCCTCAGCCAGACAGAAAAGAGTACACTTTTTTGCAAAACCATGTGAGTTCAAGAGCACTCTAAGTAATTTAAAGAGGCACAAAAATACTTTCTTTCCTTTTGAAAAAAACCCCAAACCAATATTTGCAGAATCTGTTCATAGAGTATTGCAAACAAACTCAGAAATAGAATTTGATTGTACTTGGTATTCTAGTGAAGTTGGACTGTTCTGTTTTGTGACGGTGCTTCCTCCCCAGGTGGGATGCATCATGTTGCTGATATACTTCAAGGGTTTCTTATATATGCTTTCAAGACATACCTTACTTGAAGTCTGAAAGACAACAAAAGCTGGCTACTCTCCACAAATAAACTGCCACATCCTAGATTGCTTCTTACTTTTGGACCCTTCCCTATGAAAATGCATGACCTAAAAGCAAGCTGCAGTTAGCAAAGATTCAATGTGCTTTTAGAATACTTCCAAATGCAACACTACCTGACTGGCTCTGAAGGGGGTGTTCCTACAAAATCTCCTTTTGGGAAGAATATAAGTATACTCTGCCATATACCTGGTGGGCTTATTTACATGGTGTTCACTAATTCATATTTGCCCAACCCTTTCTGTCCTTACAGTAAAAACCATTTATTTTCATCCTGTATAGCTTTATCAGGTCCTCAATTCAGTACCATAAACTTATAAGAAATAACTGTGGATTAAGTCAAAGATATTTCAATTAGGCATTAATATCTTCAGAGTGGTATCTTCTCCATATTTTGTTTCAAAGGTTTCTTTTCACACAATTTCACAAATTAAAACAGCATTTCAAGACAAAAAAGTAGTTGCTGGTCATACCTACAGGGTTCCTGGCTCACATTTTACAAGGTGAGTACTGAACAAGGATGGAATACCTGTTGTAAAGCAATAACTAGAAATATCTGTGCTCATTCATTATCAACAGAGATTAAACCCTTTTTTTGGGAGACATGCAAGATGGAATTGCAAGCAGCTCCCTTCACAGGGTAGAGACAGGCCTGGGACTTTGCTGGAGGTTATGGGGTGGGAAACAGAAGGAAGTCTATTCTTAGATAGCTATAAATGGAAAAAGCAATGGCAATTTAAAGCTTTCAGGACAAGAGTTTTTTTCTGCTTTGATTTTTTTTTTTTTAGGTGGGGGAGAATTTCTCTTTCATAACTGAAAAGCAATAACAGGACTTAAAACAGGAAATTAGGTACCAACATTTTGTTTTTAAATTATTAATCAGATTAAATTTCATTTGTACAATAGGATACAGGCTCTCTCCTGGTCTCCTTTGTTCTCGGGATTCTGTCAGCTTTCAAAATTGGCACAACTGGAAAAATAGGGGTTAGCAAAACAGACAGAAGTTATATAATTTCTTTACAAATTAGAAAAACACCTGAAATTCTTCTGTGCTTTTTATCAATATCCAATTCCAAACAAGAAGGGAGGAAAACTACATTTCTGATGTGAGTGCTCATTACAACTAAGGTTATTTCTGATATAACCTTCTTGACAGTTGACCCAAATGCATATCAAAATCCCCCTCCCCTCAAAATTTATTTTGAGGTTCTCACAGAGGAAAGTAGTGGGTGGAAGCCAAGGAATGCTTTTGATTGACATGATGTGTAAGTTTTATCTGCAGCAGAGTAAAACACCATCTCTCTTACTCTGACAACAGAGTTGACAGACTTCCTGAGAAAGTAGACAGCCACATGGCCCTTCCTCCTAGAGCTGCTGGTGGGAGGCACAGGGACAGCTGATGTTTTTATTTGGAAGAATCTTGAACATTAAACTTATAAAGGCCCCAAGGGAACTGGAGCAAAGAAGCTGATCAGCTTTTTCCAGCATTCTGCCTGACTGGTACAAAATCCCGGTGAACTGATTTGCTAGAGGATGAGCACATTTGCTGTTTTGTCATATAGTAACAGATTTTAGCTGCCTCAGGTGAACTCACAGGAGAACGGGATGGGAAAGTAATGACTAAACAGCCCATGAAAACTACTCTGATTTTCACTTAAAAGAGCAGTTAGTTCACCAGTTTTTTGTCCTTCTCTGCTGTAAAACAAAAGAAAAAATGCTGACTGAATTATAAAAACCTACAGTAAATAATTTTATATTATTCCATGCTTCATAAACAAAACCACATCAGCTGCATGAACTGAGTTTGCATACAAAAAAACCCATGTTTTAGTCTAAAAAGGTCACCCTTCAATGACTGTATGTCAAGCAGAAAAGTTGCTTTCACATAATGATAAATTCTGTAGGTTACATTTCAATAGGACATACCCAAATCCGAAATTCCAGCACATATTACTGGTTCAGGTTCTGGGTAAGTAGCACCAGTTTTAAAGACAGGCCCCTTGTACATAATTGTCTAAAACTCCAAAGCACTTCTACAAATCTCCTGTTCCATGACTTACATTTGAGGAGATTGGAAGCTATAAAAAGTTTCACAGAAACAAAACCAGCATGAAACAGTGCCACCCATCCAAATTTCCATGACAACAGCTTCATTGAGCTCACCTCACTGGTACTACAGCAGCAGACCAATAGTTCAGTAAATGTAGAGGCAACTGTTAAGATCTGGTAAAAGTAAAATATTTGGCTACAGAGCTCCTTGAAATAAACATATCAACCCCCCAACGCGTTTGACTGAAAAAGAAAGGAGCTGTTTAGTTTAGCTCAGCTTCACTGCTTCCAGTAGCAGGGAGTGTGCCTGTGCAACTATGCATAAGAAGCCTCTTTTCCCCAAACCTGCAATTTCACAGAATATCTCTACCTGAAAATCCTGTTTGCTAGCTGCATATCAAAGGTTTTTGATGTTAAAAAAAAAAAAAAAAAAACAACATGCTTTTGATTATAGTGATGGTGCTGCTAAGATATAAAGAGAAATATTCACATGTCCAAAGCTAGCAACTTTTGACTTGGGAAGAAGCTTCCAGATGCTCCAGCCATTAATAATTTTTGGTTTGGTTTTAAAATGTCACCATCAACACGTGTGCTTACATACACATATGTATGTGCCCTGAGAATGGAAGACAACAAACATTTTTATGCTCTCTTCACAGTGCTTCAGTTAGTGACAGAGAGAAGTCTAGGGCACAGAAATTCCAGATAACCTCTTCAGGCCTGAAATTTTCACTAAGCAGTAGCCAAAAGGTCAACATTCCAATAAAACAAAAATTCCCTGATGGGCCCCTACTTCATCCACCAGGGCCATCCACTGTGCCACAGTGTGTCCACACAGCCAAAGACGTGTATGCTGTTTGCCCAGCTTCTCTAACTGGATTCTCAAGTATAATCTGGTGTGACTACTTCACTATTTTATTTTGGACCAGGAATGTGTTTGAGAGTGGATTCTTCCACACCATTTCTTGTGTGACAGACTACATTGTGGGGGTGTCTCAAAACACCAGAACTGTCACCCATTTAAAGAGAACTAAACCTTCATTTTGTGATACATTTCACTGCAAACAGGCATTTGGTTCACAGCACCAAATTAGGGCCAGTTCAAAGTAGAGCTCATTTCCCTGAGTGAGGTATAGAAACTGTCCTCAGCACCAGCAGTTCCTCTTGAACATCATGTTGCTGTATGGCACTTATTAACGTAGATGCAACCTACAGGGGATTTCATCCAGGCTAAGAACTGCACCTCTCATGCATCTGGCCAGTTGATCCAGGAATATTGGCTTGGCCTTTTGGGAAACTGAAGGCACAAGGGAAAAGGGAAAAGAGGCAGCAGAAACCCTGTTGTTATGCTCTAGTCCACTGCAACAGGGTAAAGGTGCCTGAACCTCCCTCTTGCTTCTCAGTAAGCAAACCATACTTTTCAGAAAGATTTTACTTTAAAAAAGGGATACTAAGAAAGTTTGCAGATGATAGAAAATTGGGAGAAGCTGCTGAGTCTCTCAAAGGCAGGGAGGCCCTGCAGAGAGATCTTGATAAACTAGGGGTCTGGGCAATCACCAACAATATAAAGTTCAACACGTGAAAGTGCTGGATTCTGCACCTGGAATGGGGCAATCCTGGATGTACAGACAGACTGGAGAATGAGGTGCTGGAAAGCAGTGCTACGGAAAAGGACCTGGGGGTCCTAGTCAATGGAAAGTTGAATATGAGCCAGCAGTGCCCTGCCAGCCAGGAGGGTCAACCCTGTCCTGGGGGCATCAGGCCCAGCATCACCAGCTGGGCAAAGGAGGGGATTGTCCCGCTCTGCTCTGCTCTGGGGCGGCCTCACCTCCAGTGCTAGGGGCAGTTTTAAGTGTCACAGCATAATAAGGATATAAAGCTGTTAGAGAAGGTCCAAGGGAGAGCAATGAGGATGATGAAGGGCCTTGAGGGGAAGCCATATGAGGAGTGTCTGAGGTCACTTGGTCTGTTTAGCCTGCAGAAGAGGAGACTGAGGGGAGACCTCATTGTAGGCTGCAGTTTCCTCCTGAGGGGAAGAGGAGGGGCAGACACTGATCTCTTCTCTGTGGTGACCAGCGACAGTACCCAAGGAAATAGCCTGAAGTTGTGTCAGGGGAGGTTTAGGTTGGATATTAAAAACAGGGTTCTTCACCCAGAGGGTGGTTGGGCACTGGAACAGGTTCCCCCAGGAAGTGGTCACAGCATCAAGCCTGACAGAATTCAAGAAGTGTTTGTACAATTCACATGGTGTGACCCTTGAGGGGTGTCTTGTGCAGGGCCAGGAAGCTGGACTTTATCCTTATGGGTGCCTTCCAACTCAGCTTATTCTGTGAAAACTCTCCCATTAAAATTCTATATTTATGCATTAATACATCTCATGATTTGTTATTGTAACTTGGTTAAAAAGCAAGAATAACTGAATACAATTCAGATACAATTCAATACAGTTAACTCAGTGATACAACCAATACACACCAGCTAAAGTCATTCCCTTGGCTCAGCTTTTGGTCTTTGAGTTCTGGCTGCTCTTCCCAGCTCTACTGCCTCACCTCCCCACACAAATTAGTGAGCACCTCTTGACATATTTTGTATATCTTAACTGATACGTAAAATACTACCAAAACAGAGGCTTACAATATATTTCCTCTCAGTCACTGGCATCCGTAAGTATTTCAGCTTGGACAGTTGAGCTGTAAAGGCTTTTAATAAAAAAGAATAAAAAATAACCAAGCTGTAATTCCATTAATTGAATAATAATTGAATGATTCCATTGAGGATTTACTTGTTAAGCCATTAGTCAACCTCTGTACACCGTACACAACCTCAGCTCCTTCAAATTTTAAATAAAATGGTTCAAAAGACTTCTTAAAGTATTTAAAGCTTTTATTAGATGGCACAGCAAAAAAGTTCCAACAGCCCCTTAAAACATTCTCAGAAATGCTGCAGCTTCTACATTCAGGATGATGAGAAATTACAAAATGTAAAGAGGTTCTTTACCTGACTTTCCCCTAAGGATATTTCTATTTATGGGACCCAGAACCGAACTGCTGCTTTGGTGTTCTCAGAAATACCCTGACTACACATAAAAGACTGCTTCATTACAGTAGCCTTTCAAAAAAGGCTACAATGTGAAACAGTATTTTAAATCATCAAATGTAAGGCAAATAAAGTTAAACCGCAGTGCTGCAGACATATGTATATATGGCAGAAAATCCAAACAAACCCTTAGTTGTATTATCCATCTCTGATAGGGCCTGGGGTTTTCCCTGATCCTGCAGGATTTACTAGTAGTTTTGCTACTGGTTGGCTCAGAACATGTTAAACACATGAAGACAGCTAGCACCAACTTCCAGAGTGCTTTTCAGCAAAGAAAAGCAGTGTTTGACTAGAGGCTAAAAGTTCTGCTTTGAATTGCAGAGGACAGAACCTGTACAAAGGAGCAAGCTCAGCTACCTTGTCAGGCTTGGCTTGTTAAATCTGAAGGTCAACATGAACCTGAAAGAAGACACTCATGAGAAATTAATTCAGAAAGGCATAAATGATTCAAGAGAAAAACCTTGCTAAACTGCAATCTACATGATCAGGAATTTCTCTGTGGAAAGCTCTACTCCTTACTAAGCACCCGTAATGTACCTGACAAATGCAGAGGACACTGCCCTACTACACCTGCGCAGCCACATACACTGTGAGGACTGTATTCCTCTCCCATCAAACAGGGAACATCTAAGCAGAGCAGGTGCAATTCAAGCCTGGCATGCAGAAGAAGAAATGGAAGGACGAAGAATAAAAGCAAACGGTTCCAAAGGGAACTTAACTGCTGAGTAACTGAGGGGTTTCACTACAGGACTGACTTCATTTCAAATGCTGAATGCATATTCCTCAGTAATCACCCAGGCCCCCGCAGGGGAAGGCGGGGAGTGACTGGCATACAGAAATCAGTGCATTTGAATTGCTTGGTATTTTGTGATAATCTGCATTTATCTGAAAGCTGTCAATTGTAACAACATTTTACCCCAACATAAACTGACCTGGAGAATCACACTGAGCAGAAACGTAGTGTTCTCTGACAAGGGCATTGTGCAAACTTGGGCACCAAAACACAGCTCTGGCAGAAATCTGCACTTTTTCTTTGCTACATTGCTGGCACCCAGCCTGGGAGACAAGCGAGGGTCTGTCCTTTCAGCCCTACCCACAGCGTCAGTGGCTTCAAGGAGATACTTCCACAAGCAAAACTATGGCTTTTGAGCCTTCCCTTCTCAGTGATTCCCAATTCTTGCCTGGCACTAGTTCTCTATTAACCACTTGATTCTTGGTACAGTAAGCAAGTATTCAAATTCCTTTACAAAAAGGGTTATCAGGGGTAAATGCAGTAGCACAAACAAGAGTTGCACCCCACAGAATACCACTTACTCACCTACCCAAATAATTTATCAGAAGATGGGCTTAAAAGTAAGATAGGTTTAACAAACATGTAAGTTTTTTGGCTTTAGATAGTGTTAAAATGCCTCATTATGATGGCTCCTGAAGAAATCAAAATTTTTTGTTTGACTAAAATGTAAGTCATTCACAGAGGGATTAAAGATGTCCAAAGGTGCTCAACTTTGCTGGAAGCTATGGGGAATAAAAGAAAGAGGCATGTCAGTTAAACTGGAGCAAAACATCCTCATAAATGACTGTGATATACCCTAGAACAGACCAGCAAAAAAGCCAAGATCATCCTTTCAGAACACTCTTAAAAAGGGAAAAAAAAGCAGAAGGTGATTTCTTGGCCGTCCTTATTTTCAGTCACTTATTCCTCTTCATTCCTTTGCAGAAGGCGAATTAATTTCATTTGTAGCTTCCGACCTGAACTAAGAAGTATATTGTTACTCCCATGCATGCTCCTCCAGAGGTCTACTAGGCACTCTGTTATATAGAAAATAGTAGGAATGATGGCAAAACATCAGCAAGATCAATTCTAACACAACATATAAAGCTATACTAGGATTACAAGAAATACAAGAATCTGAGGACACATTTATTTAAATTTCTCTATTTATACAATTTCTTGCACTAAGAACTGTTTCTACTCCTTTAGCAATCAGTTCTCTAATTCTGGTTGCTGTCAAGCTGCTTCTGAATAGAAACTTGCATTATAAAATTAAGCAATTTGTAAAGAACTAAGACAAATCTTTTTTTTTAAACTAAAACTGTATTAAATATTACAGGAACAGAAATAAAATTACTTTTAACACTTATCACTGTATCTCCTACTAATGAATTAATAATGTGCAAGTTTACCACTAAAAAACTGCACTTCTTTTTTTTGAGACAAAAAAAAAGCTTTGACATTTTTCAACCCCACAATGATTACTTTTAGTAACAGGTACTTCAGTGATCTAAACTGGATATGAATAGTCTTTGTGTATCTACAAAAGCGACTGTATTTTCTACTCAGAACAGTGCAAACATAATTTACACTTTCAAGAGACTATACTTTTAGGTGCTTAGTCAAAGGTTTCCCTTAACTCAATTGTCTAACTTTGTACCAAAAAATGCAGGAAAAACAGGTGTAACTATTCTTTTTTATTTAAATAATTTTAGGAGACTAGAACAAGTCAGTACTTTAGAATTCATTATCCACAGAGCCATCATCCAGGGGTTTAGCCATCATCCATATGGCCAATGGGGGCAACATCAATCCATGTAAGACTCAAGCAGGGCTTTATCCTCCAGCCCAGAATGGGCCCCATGGCAGAGCCTGGCAGCACTGCAAAACTCAGCCCTGAGGAGCCTGTGTGTAGGTAAGAGACAAGCTGGGTAACACCGTGTGCAAAAATGTGTAAAGAAGATATATTAAATGGTAATGTTCATACAAACAGCAGGGAAACCAATTTTACAGCACATGGGAGTAAATTGCTTCGGATGTAACTATCTGCAGGCCTGGAGACTTGCTCAGTGAGACTAAACACTTAGGTTACTTAAGAGGGGGGGGGGGTCACTCATTTTTAAGTAATAGATGCAAGGGCACAGCTTTGCTTCAAGGCAGGCAGTTTCCTCCTCCCGCCATCCCACAGTCCCTCCCTGTTCTGGAATAGGCCACCATTTTATAAAAACTGGAAAGGTTTGCATTCGTGTTGAAAGCCCACAGCAATAGCTCCTACATTTTTACTGATCAGATTTTGGCATGCAGGAAAGCTTTCTCTATTAACAAGCCTCATTTTATATTTCTAAGTACACTGCGTTGCTTTCCCTCCCAAATCAGTGCTGACAATTAATGGCCAACAAAAGAATAAAACTAAGTAGTTGTGAGGAACCAGCATTGAAACACTTAGTTTTGAAAGCCCAGAAAGCACTCCTAAAAGCAGTTAGAAGTGTGTTTGTGCAAGAGCTTGCTTCTCTAAAAACACAGTGAACTCCGTGTGTGCTACAAGTTCGGACCTCCTCCAAGACCAACTCCTCTCCGACCAGCTGCCTTGCCCAGCTGACAAGTGAACAATGAGGGAAAGAAATGGGTCATCCCTTGGGGGCATCCTTCAAGTACGTACTCAATGGCATCACTCATCTTTGAGAGCAGCCACCTGTACAGGAGACCGGCACATCTCCGAGAGCCGGCACGGCCATCAGCCGGTGTCATTCCCTCAGATAACATGGCAAACCGGGCCTTTTCTTATGCATGGGACAGAGCCTGAGGCACGACTACAGGTGCTCCACCTAACAGGTCTTCACCCAGAGAAAAAAAGGCAAGTGGAAACAGAGAAGGATGCATTTCGTTTTTTCAGGGGATGTCTAAAATTCAGCAGTCTCCTTTCAAGACAGAATAGAGCAAATCATTCTATCTGAGAATCTGAACAAAGGCAACAGTCACATATCAAGCACTTCCCTCTTACTATCTTCCCAGGGTTGCTATTTCTTCTGTTAAATATTCAGGAACAGGGATGTAGAAGTAATTAAGCAACCGACCATTTACACCTGACAACAGAGAAGGGAGAACCAGGTTTTATGCGGTCTGCCTACCAGCCTATGCTGTCTTAAATTTCAAGGTAAAGTCTTTTTTTCCCAGCTAATTCATTCAGGGAATCTACAATTCTTGCCTGTCACACAGCTCTTTCACACACTTGTCCTCTTCTACATGTTAAACAGTGCCTCGAGACAGAGTATCATTTGCAGCTCATTTTAAATTCAGAATGACTGTTACTTAGAATTTTTTTAAACATCAGCTCAAAACTATATTCTAGAGATCTTTAACCATCTTTACTGCTTTGCATCCATGTGCAATTTCTGTTACAGTGCAAAATCCTACTGCAGCCCTAGACACATAGATGAAGAAGCCAGCACGACACATGCACTGTCGTAGTTAAACATGTAAGTGTCCCACTAAAATCCAACGTATTGTTCTTCATAAATTCAGAGCATGACAAAAACCAGGGAAAATAAGAGTCCAAAACAAACAGTGGGAGCGCTGTTATACATTCCCCAGAGAACACAAGTAGCATTAGACTTCAACAGGCACTAAGATCAGGGCTTTTGAGCAGTTTTAATTACAGCTCTCCCCTTTTGCAGATCCGCAGCAACGTAGAACAAGTTGGCCAGACCTGAAGCTTCGCTTTTAGCCCCTAAACTTAAGCCACGTCTGACAGGAGGTTGACTTCACTGGTCACTTTGAGTGCTCTTCCTTTTCCCTGGCTGAACAATACAGCAGGGCTCTGCTCCCTTCCCAGAGATGACTGACTTGCCTTGAAATTACACGCGAACATGTGCAAGCTCCAAGGCTGGACTTTACTTCCCGAGCGCGGAGGGCGGCGGGCGCCGCGCCGCCTACCTTGGCCACCCAGCTGAACAATGGTGACATCCTAGGGGCTCCGGCGCAGCGATCCCCGCTCCGGCCGCTCCTCTCCGCCTCTCCCGCCCGCCTCACGCGCCGGGAGGGGACCGGCCCGGGCGGGCTCCCGAGGTGTCCCCGCCGCCCAGCACGGCCGGCGGGACCGCGAGCTCTGCGTGTCGGGGACACTGCCCGTGGCGGCGCCGGCTGCAGCCGCGGGGCTGCGGGGCGGGAAGCGAANCGGTCGCCCGTTCCCGGCGGGCGGGAGGGGAGCGGGGTCGGGAAGGCAGTGGGCTCGCCTTCCGGCAGCGCGCCCGAGAACGCAGACAACCGCCGGCCGCCGCCTCGTGCTGCCCCGCCACGTAATTCAGCGCTGACGACAGGATTCATAACTAAAACTTTCTGGGAACATCCTGGCATCGGAGTCGTTCCTAACATTAAAGGATCGAGGGAAAAATCATGTGTTTGAAAGCACTGGGAAATGTTACACTTCCAGTCTGTCTTGCCTTTCGTGTTAGCTAATGGCATTTGACATCGCTAGCAGCTCAACTTCCAGAAATCAGACTGTCGTAGAAGACAAGACAGTGGTGTACATGTTTCCGGCAGGTCCAGGGATGTTACCTGCCACTCAGCCAGGAATGCGGTTCATTTCTGTTGTTGCTCCGGCTGAGCCGGCTGTGAACAACCCCCTTACTCAGTGGTGGTAGGGCTGCCTGAAACAATTAATTTTCCTGAGTTTGGAGGAAGGGCACACAACTACAAAAGGAAAAAAGGCTCGGAGTTCACAGGAAATAATCCACTGGGCCCAAAACAAAAAGCCCTTTATTTTCCACCACCTCACAGAAACAACACGAAGAACTAGATTTGCACAATTGTAACAGGAAAGCATAAGGGTCTGTTTTGCACTTCTCAATAAAATTCAGCTGGTCAAAGTTAAGTGATGAAGTGCCAAATTCAGCTCTTTGTTTTGCCCAAAGACACTCTCACGGAGACAGCTACTCCACTGGGAGAGCACCCTGCATATGCTTGCACTTGCACACTTATGTCCAATGGAACGACCACTGAGTTAGAGCTGACACTGCACCAGTTCTTTGAGTTATTAAATGAAAACAGGAGGGAAAGAGTGACATCCACGCACACGGGCTGGGGAGAAGCAGAGCCAATCTCACAGCTCACTGAGGCAGAAAAGGTGTCGTTTTGGCCCCTGCCCCAGACTGCGTGATCCTGGAGCCCTGGGTTTGGTTCATGCAAAGCAAACAAGGCAGCGAGCTGCCACAGAGCTGTATCACCTCCTAATGCCGTGCTGGTGGGTGCCCTAGCGTGGCTATATGTCTGTAATGTCCCACGGAGAGGTGAAGGGGCAACACAAAAGCAGTTCTTCTCAGGCTGTACCTAACCTACAGTTTCTGAAATGAAACAAATACATTTCAGATCTTCATAAAAGGACAACAGAGTCCCATTTTCTAATAGTTCTACTGATTAGAGATAATTCACAAAGACGGCCAATGGCTTCCTCTGTTATTATGATAGTGGCCATGGCATTTTGATTGTACAGATGTTCTTAGCCATAAGCCCACTAAGTGACTAAATATGACTGATACCCATTCTGGTAGCAGTCTCTAAATGCTTACTTGTATGGCAAAGGGAGAAATTTTCACTGCTGCTACTGTTCATAATGTACAGAACACGTACATGGAAAAATGACATCTGTTCTCAGGGCCTTAAACTCAGAACCTGACAAGAACTCTGTAAGTATTGCCATCTGAAATGCAGAACCAGGTCTGCTTTTATTTCATAAAGCAACTGAGGGCAAGAGCAAGGCAGAATGTTCCTCGTTATGTGCCACTCATAGTTGTACAGTATAACCACTACATTTGATGGTGGCACGAGAGTCTCAAGAGTCTTGTTTCTCTAATGCTAAGTGTGGCCAATATTACTTCTAAATAATTATTTCTTCCCCTTTCTCTGCGAAGATCCTGCCAACTGGAGTTTTTCCAGCTCCTCCTTCCTGACTGGCATCCTTACACACATTTAAACTAACAATACACACATGTACCCCTGAGTCGACATTGAACACTGATGTCAGTCAGGATATCTGGCTTCTCACCCTGTATGCAACTGGCTCAATCAGCCATCTCCAGTCTGTCACTTCACACTACTCAACTTCTGAACCTGTTGCAAGTAGTTGTTATAGTGACATTTGTATGATTTTAAATGCACTCTGAAAACTTCTACGTGCTCCTATACGACTGGGAAGAAGCGTGGTCTTGTGGTGAAGACACTGAATTAGGACATAGAGTAACAATGAAGGAATTCCAGCTTCTGCTGCTAACATGACTTTCAGGCATGCTACATAAAACTGCTCTCTCTGCTTTAGTTCATCTGTTAAACAAAGATTATAGATGCCAGCCTTGAATGAAGGAAGAGTAGGCATACTTTGGCATTTGAGAAATAGCTGGAAGTGGGGCTTAAGTGTTCAGCTATAAAAACATTTAGTAATGCATGAAATTCTTCAGTGTAAATGAAAAGGTCACTGTGTTGCTCACCTTCCAAAAAAGATGCATTTAGTAATGTAGTGGGAACAATACCTGCATTCATTTTTCAGGATGTTCAAATTTCTAAAAACAGAACCTCTGTATTTTAGAATTTTAAGTTTGGCTTGTGTAGATAACTGTCTCTTCCCAAAAATACTACATACCCATCTTGGGGAAATGGAAAAATTCAGGGCCAGGGAATAACATCTGTATTGCATAAACAGTAAGTAGCACTCGACACCATCTTATCTAAGTGTATGATCTTTTCAAAACCAAAACAAACCCCTCAGTCCTATAAGCTGTTCCATGTTATCATGGAAAGTATAAGCAAGATATTTGTGGCTGGTTTTAAAATAGCAACAATTAAAATACTTCAAAGCCACAACTTAAAGCTTACATCATGAGAAAGGTGATCTTTCTGTTTTACAGATGTCCTACATAAATTTACACATACAAAAATACCCCCATTATATTTTCTCCAAAAAATTTTCTCCAATAAAAGAAGCCATTTGGAGAATGAGATATGAAAAGAGAAGGGAGACATAAGGAAATATTAAGAAGGAAGGTGCAGTTGACTTTCTAACTCAAAAGAGGAGTATTTATTACTCATTTTCCTCTGATTTCAGCTTTCTCTGGGTTTGATGGCCATAAATATTTTTGTGAGTCTTCACAGTGTGCCATCACTGAATGATATCTCACAAGAACTTGCATTAAGGGTGTAGTCACAACTGTGGTACCTGAGAACTGGCCTCTCCTGTTGCTTTTGTGTTAACACTAGTAGTGGTTTTAAAGCAGATCCCATTCCCATTTAAAGCTTTTTCTTCTGAATTGTTCTTAAACCTGTTTTGGCAGTTATTCTTCTCACTAATTATCCCCTCTGCCCATATACACTTACAAGTTTCATTTATCTCCTTCCTCCCTGTACACAAGAAGGTCTTGATAAATTCAGGTGAAAAAAAATGCAAGAAAAAAATATGCCTACCTTTAATTATCATTTTCCAATATTTGGTCTTTGTTTAAAAACACCAACAGTTTTTATGCTTTATCACTTATTTCTCACTATTCTTTAGGATTTCCCTGAGTATTGTCTCATCCTTTCTCATTCCAGTTGTGATGGTTTCTACTTTATCACAGAAAAAAGAGAGACAGAAAGTAACTACTGTGAGAGTACTGTTTGTGATGTGAATTCAAAATGTAATAATGTTTTGGTTCTTAGATGCAGCTGTAATAAATCATACCAAAACAAAGGTGTCTAAAGAAACACCAGACTTTTATGGCATCTTCATATGATGCAAGATGCAAAAAATGATTCATCTAAATCCAGCAAAGAAAAAGACTGAGGAATCCTCTGGATTTCATTATATCCAAAGACTCAATCAAGCCTAAATCAGTGGCTTCTGAATAGATACTCTGGTAAAGAAAAGAGTAAGCTTTGTTACTTCTTTTGGCTAAATTATAAGCAATTTTTTTTTCTCAATACAAAATAAAATATTAATCATAAAACCAAATTACTTCACCAAACCAGATCTGTGCCAGCCCGCTGATGAAAGACAACAGCAAGACCCAACACCTAACCACAGACTGCCAGTGGCTGTCCTTTTAATTCAAAGTGCATAGGAGCCCACTGCCTATGCTAAAGCTGAAATCCAGCTTTCACCAAAGAACCTGGGATGACATTCTTGGTGGTTTCTAGACACTCAGTGGAAACAGAAATGACAATGATTTGGATAATCTTCTTAGTACTGTGAGTGAAATGTTCTGGCTATTTGCTAACCAGTAGCAAATATGAAAAATGCTGACATTCGGCTGGTGCCCAGAGATAACTTGCAATTCACTCCCTGTGTGGTGGTCAGAAGAGAACAGTTCCTCACCAGACTGCTGGGAACTGATTCAGCGGTAGAGTTCTTCCCAGCCTCTCCTGTAGGTTTAGCTTACATATAATTGTCTTTTCCACTACAAAGTTTGTAATTGCTAAAGTGCTTTGATTCAAGTGATATTAGGATTTCTTGCTCAGGAATGAAAAGCCGTGTTGATGATGGGCTATCTGTCCTCTTCCCTACCCTCACTATTCCTTCTCACTCCAATAGTATCAGAGCATAAGAGGATTACCATGTGCAGAGTACATCTGGGATCCTGCACCTCAGCAAGAGGACTGAGGGAAAGCAAGATCTGTGAAGGGAAAGGTGATTCTACACCTGTAGGAGAGAAGTGTAAGAGCATATGGGTCATGTTGCTCATTCAGTAGACAGTGGAATTGAAGTCCTACTTGGACAAGTAATATCCTAGAGGCAGGGATAGATCAACTGGAGCAAGGTCATGAGAGTATTAGAGGATAAAACACCTTGTAAGGTTGAAGTAACTTTCCTAGCTGGCTACCCTTATCTTCAGATCCTTCCCCATGGGTCTGTTTTGGACAAAAAGGTATTCAGGCATTCGTTTCTTCATTTGAAAAGTTGTATCTAGAGAAAATGGTTTGTGCTTTTCTTATGCCCTTTTAGAAGGCAATTGTGGGTGATACCAGATGCTGGGATGATCAGTCAGTTATCTTGAATGGTATGGATCATTTCTTCGTATTTGCTCCAGAAAGTTCAGAGTGGAAGGGTTTTGGTGAAATCCTTAGTCAAACAAGGGACTGGAGAAAATACTACTCACAGCCTGTGGAACCCATTGTTCTGTAAAGGTAACCACGGCTATACATAATCAGCATAACAGTAACACACTCTAGCTTTAGGGTCCATTAGTGCCCATTCATAAACATTAGGGTCATCTGAAGCAAAAAGCTCATCTGGACTGAAATCATCGTGCCACTTCAAACACTTCCAAAAACATTGATAAGCAAACTTTGGAATGGCAAGCTTTATGCTGGATTGCATATTTTTTGTCTTCCCACAAACAGTAAAGTAAAGCTTAAAGCTGTCAGGAACTTTGCCATGGGTTCTGACTAATTCCACTCAAGCATAATCATATGTTTGCATTTGACCAAGATGAAATGTGCACTGCTGAGTGATCTAATTGTAATCAATTGATCAGATCTCTATAAATTAGTGGAAAAACACAGCCTGAATCTACAGATCAGTCCAAGCAAGACTTACAAAGATTTCTTGTGAAGAGATCACTTTGATCTGAATAGTTGGATGCAAAAAACCCACAAAGATGATGTGGCAAATAAGCGACAGGAGAAACTCAGAGAAGAGCAGGGAATTGCCACAAAGAGACATCAGAGGTTCCATGCTTTTATTCTGTTTAGTAAGGAGAGTTTTCTGGAAGCTGTGAAACAAGCAAAAAGAACAGAAAACAGGCAGAGCAAACTAGGAAACTGCAGAAGCAAATCACAGAGCTCAAAATAAATGGGGATGCTCCAAGTGTGCAATGACAAACACACAGGTCAAGCCCTTGAGAACATCAGCTAAGTGTTGACTGTAGCTGAAACAGCTGTAAACCTCCTGTTTTCTTCCTTGTGGGCAGTGGCTTTTGGTCTTCTCAATGTCACCAAGCAGAGAGATAACTTAGCTGAGCTCTCCAGAATGCTGAGGTGGCTCTGGGGAGAGAGCAGCAGATGCTACAGGAATGACACACACCTGCACACACACCTTGACACAACTGGATAAACTATAGAATATTAACTATGCAAGACTGCTTATTTAAAAAATCACCTGGCACTGGGATGCAAAAGATGTGAAAATCAAATTGCCATTAATGTCCTCTGGCACTAAATACATGGCCTTGAAAGGACTTTGAACCCTTTTCCATCAGCTTCCTGCTGCTTCCTTGTGAGAAGCACTCACAGGTTTCAGGAGAAAAAGAAAAAAAAAACCCTCTTAAAGTTTAAGAAACATTTTTGAAATGCAATTGATTAAAAGTTATACTTATTGTGTTTGTTGATCTTGAAGCTTATATGATTAACTCAAGTCAGCTGGGAAAAAAGACAATTCATTTGAAGATAGGTCTCATTTCCTTTGTGAAAGAAGCACTACCTCACAGTGAACCCCCCACCCCCCAACTACTAAGCACTTCTACTTCCAATAATTTTATAGAGTAAAAAATGTCTAGAGAGTATTGAGGAAAACCTATGAACAGAACATAACACCTCTCATTTGACTGCTTAAAATCAAAACATAATTCTAATTTTATCAATTCCTCATATGCTATGGGAGACGTATATTATGAACGCCTCTTTCCATTACATAGGACTTCATGTTAGTTTAGTTAGACCATACTTACTGCAGCCTACTAGAACACTCTAGCAATGAGTAATATAAAATAAGCAATCATGTATGCATCATTTTACAGAGTTATAGCCTAGTCCTTTGTTGACATAATTAACTATAGATAAAAAAACAGTCTCATTGCTATAGGCATATTATTTTGAATATTTCAGTTGCAACAGAAGGAGACTAGGGAAGTATATTGAGTTCCACAGTATGGAGAGCCATGAAAAGTAGCCAGTCTCTCAATTTGCCACAATTTACTTAATAAACCTATTTCTAACAGCATTGATTTCTCTTTATTTAATTCAGCCACAATCCCCATAGGCAGTACACAGATTCTAATGGGCTTATACTGTAGTTCACATACTCTGAAGCAACCCCCATTTCAGTAAACTGAAAAAACTCCAACAGTTAAAATAAAACTTTAAAATAAAACTTCTACATACGTCTATATGACTGGGAAGAAGCGTGGTCTTGTGGTGAAGACACTGAATTAGGACATAGAGTAACAATGAAGGAATTCCAGCTTCTGCTGCTAACATGACTTTCAGGCATGCTACATAAAACTGCTCTCTCTGCTTTAGTTCATCTGTTAACTATTCTACCCTGAAACCAAAACATTCTTGGTTTTCCTGGGAACTGCTTAACAATAAGAACTATCAGTTCAGGTTTATCTCTCAGCATGTGTAGGGTCCAGAACTTACTTAAAGTCAATGGACCTGTAGTGCAGTTCACATATGATGAGCATCTGAATGTAAAAGCTATTCATTTGTATATGGCCCCCACTAAAATCACAGACCAAGTTGTTACTATATTCCCATGTATCTTAAGCATAGGTAACAAAAAGAGGAAACAAATACCATATTATCCTGTTATTTTCCAGAAACAAGCTGAAGAAATTTTAATTTCTGTAATGTTGCCCTCATATCATAAGCCTCCTTGCTTCAGTGCTCGTGGAAAAAACCCTAGTGGAAGAAATGCAGCAGCCAGCTGAGAACTACAGCAGCCCTTTGCAGCTGATTAAGAGGCGCACTCAGCTGCCTGCCCAACCCTTGCTCTGCATCACTTCTCATCACCAGCCTTCCATTTGATTACAAGCTGCAGCACAGTCCTTCACTAGGTATTTCCAGTGTAATGTGAAATTGAGAATACCACTGAAACCTACTAACATAATAATTTGCACGTACAGTAATTTTGTATGGAGCATATAAATCTGCCTTTTTACTAAATTATCTGGGATTTTTATTTTGTTATGTTGTGCTGTTGATTATATTCCTTCTCAGCTGTCTTGAAAATGGAAAACTTTATCAGCAATGTTCCCTTGCACACATTTTTAACTTGCTATTTCTAATCCCTCCCCTTGCTGCCCTCTTCTGTGGGCTTATTAACCCATTGAGTGTGTCTTTGCCAATGATGTGGACTCTTTTGCTTTTGTATTTTTGGCTAAATCATACTGTCTTTCAATTACAGCGAAAGCCACAAAATGGCAATAAACCATCTTTAGAACCATGATTCAAACACTGTCTTTGCCAATCTGAAAAACCACTTTCCCCATGATTCAGCTGGCTTTCCATTCAGAAATTTTCAGTTCCAGGTTTCATTACAAAGAGCATTTCACATTTAGTTATTTTAAGACAATTCTGTTTTGACTCCTAAAAAACACTCTGGAAAACATTTGTGAAATATAACACACAATAGAGAGGCTTTTAAAGTACAGCAACAGGATTTGTCCTTATGGCTCTTTTGTGGTTTTGATAAAGCTGCATCGCTTCAAAGGGCTCAGGATACACTACTGTAAGTCACCAGTGCACATTTCAGCCACATGTGCTGACTGTGCTTCCGCTCCTCTGCCCAAACAATGGAAGCTTTTGCATGCTGAGTCAGCCATCCACAAACACCGATCCACGCTGAAGACAGCCCCTCACCATAGGTTTTGTTAACCATGTATTATCACCAAGAAGGTGAGACAGCTGCATCATTCCTTGTAAGACTCATGGAGTTGGTAAAATTTGGAAATGTGTACTTATTTTCAGGAATAAAGTCTAAAATACTACTTGACATACAGTACACTACTGAAATAAATAAATACATAAATAATCATGGGTAAGTTCTGCCATTTCCTTCTTTCTGGATATTCTTAGTACCAATAGGCAGCTCTGGCGTTCCAGAAGAAACCTACACAAAGCTGGATGGATGGGCTGGACAGCTGAATTCTTCACTGAAGCAACCTGGTAAGTTCAGATACCACTGCAACTTGCAAGTCTGAGCTCATGTATTTGTATAATTTGCAAGTCTTAACTCACATATTTGAATGTGTTCACAGGTGCAAAGACTCAAATGAGTAAGTGGACCTCAGAAGTCAGCCGAGCCGGTCTTTTAGAATCATAGAATCAATTTAGGTTGGAAAAGACCTGTAAGATCATAAAGTCCAACCACTAACCCAGCACTGACATGTTTACCACTAAACCATGTCCCCAGGTGTCACATGAACACATTTTTTGAATGCTTGCAGGGATGGTGATTTTATCACTTCCCTGAGAAGCCTGATCTAATGCCTGACAACCCTGTTACTGAGGATTTTTTTTCTAATATCCAATGTAAACCTTGCCTGGTGCAATTTAAGCCATTTCCTCTCATCCTGTCACTTGTTACCTGGGAAGAGTGGCCAACCCACACCTCACTAACACCTCCTTTCAGGTACTTGCACAGAGTGATCCAGCCTTCACCAGGCCAAACATCCCCAGCTCCCTCAGCTGCTCCTCATAAGCTTTGTGCTCCAGACCTCTCACCAGCTCCATTGCCCTTCTCCCACCCAGCCCCTCAATGTCCTTCCTGTGGTGAGCGGTCCAGAACTGGATACAGGAGTTGAGGTGTGGCCTCACCAGTGCTGAGTACAGGGGGACAATCACTGCCCTGCTCCTGCTGGCCACACTGTTCCTGACACAGGCCAGGATACCATTGGCCTTCTTGGCCACACGGGCACACTCCTGGCTCATCTTCAGCAGCTGTTGACCAGCACCCCCAGGTCCTTTTCCACAAGGCCACATTCCAGTCACTCTGCCCCACGCCTCTAGAGCTGCCTGGGGTTGTTGTGACCCAAGTGCAGGACCCTGCACTTGGCCTTGTTGAACCTCATGCAATTGGCCTTGCCCATCAATCCATCCTGTCCAGATCCCTCTGCAGACACTTCCTGCCCTCCAGCAGATCAACATTCCCACTCAGTTTGGTGTCATCTGTGAATTTACTGAGGGTGCACTCGATCCTGTTGTCCAGATCATTGATAAAGATATTAAACAGGACATTTCATCCAGAGTATATTAAATTCTCAAGTGTTCCATTGCTTTCAATTATAATTTATGAGTAAAATGTAGGCCAGCTTTAATCAATTTCCCCAGCTTTTTCTCTTAGCACACAAAAAAGCTGTAAAATAGAGCCAAACAGCTAGAACTTAATGAGAATTGAGTATTACATTCTCTCATTGTAGATCTACAATATCATCCCCATACAAGTGTTTTGATTTCACTCACAACTCCAGTTAAGACAAAAACCTGGAAGTCTAATTCAGCTGATGTTTCAAGCTGGCATCAAGACTTCCAGAACAGGCTGACATGCCTGTGCAAACGTGTGTGCTTAAGGTCAGGTCACTGAGGGTTATCCAGCTAAGGAAAATTTGTCACATGTCTAGGTTTCATCTGGCTTGTTGGAAGTACATTGTCTCAACATGTGTGAAGGGATTTATCCTGAGACCTTGACAGTTTTTGTTCTGTAACTTTAACAAGACATGTAATCAGAAATCTGCTTTGTTTGTTTGAGGGTCCTGGGAACTTTTCTGACTCTTCCAAACCTAGCATGCATATGGATAGTCTATTAAACACAAAAACTGAAACAGAAGGGAAAAAATACAGCTCCATTCTAAAGAAAAGCTTGAAGCGTGCCTCCTGCAGTACACGAACTCCCTGCAGAAAGCCCACTGAAAACCTAGTGCCAGTAAAGAGGAAGCCTGCATACACACAATGCATGCACTCTGAGATGTAAAAGCTATTAATCTGAGAACCGCCACCACTAAAATCACAGACCAAGTTGCTACTATATCCTTATGTGTCTTACGGATGTATCTAGTTCAGTACGCAGTTAATAACATACATGTAAAGAATATTCAGAAGTCCTGCAAGTTTCTAGAAGATAAACTTTTGTCGTTACACACATAAAAACGTATTATAGCAAGCTCCTAACATGACTGAGAGCTAATGTTTTCACATCTATCAGATATTCTGCTGAGGGGAGCTGAAACATCCCAGAACAGTGGCTGATGTCGAACACTAACCAGTGTTAAGCACGTCTTGTTTTGTGAAACACACAAGAATAAACTCCAGAAACAGCAGTATTTCTGTTCTACAGATTTTACTTGCTGCTGCTTCTTGCTGCATAGTAAAATACAAACTCATTCCCATACTTTTAGAGGCATTGCAGAAATATTAGAAAAAAAACCCCAACCCAACGAAAAACAAACCAAAAAAACCCCCATAACCCACTAGGAGAACCCAAAAAGAACTTCAGGAGGACAAGTCGGGAAAAAAGGTAAAATGGAAATGATAGTACTGAAACTTCCTTATTGAAAGCCCACCAGCGTCTTTCAATTGATTTCAACCAGTTTTAGATTAAGCCTTCGGTATCTCCACGGTAAGGTGAGCCGTTCTGCTGCTGGTGGAAAGCAGCAGCAGAAGAGGTGAAAACTGTCACAGCAACCGCAGTATCTCACAATTGCTCCATACAGCCACTAAGTGGCACTTAAACACCTCATCTTAAACCCTGATGAATCTGTGTACTTGTGAAGGGACTAGGGGGACAAAAGGAGTTGTGCACTCTGGGGAGTAATCCCTTTTAAGAACATGAAGTTCTCTTCCTGCAATTAGAAAAGCTTCCTAACGGCCTGGCTAGGAATGCTGCTGTCAGGAATGCGGTACAGTGCTCCACAGCAGCAGCAATACTGCCGAGAGCTCCGCAGAAGAAACTGCTTTCTCTCCTAAATCCCGGTCCTGATTCGGGAGTCAGGGTGCCTCGTTCTAGTATGCTATTACCCACTATTGTGTCACTTTGAAATATGCCCTTAAATCGGGAGAATGGAAGTGCCTCACCACTGCTGGACAGCTGGCCCAACAAAGGCAATCCTAACATGATAACACAACTTCTAGAAATGCCTCTGAATTCAGCTTCAGTGAGAGATCTCTGAAGGCATCAAGACTATTTGTACTTGGAGATGCACATTGGAACATGGTTTTCGTAGTCCACAGAGAATTAAAAGTGATGAATGGGGCTTTGCTCTTCTTAAGACTTTAGTACATTATTGCTTCATAGACATATGGCATACTTCTATCTGCATTTTTAAACAAGGAAAGAAACCTAATTTTGGTAATAGTGGTGTTGAATCAACCATGTTAATCATCCTGAATATATTCTTGTATTTGAATTACAATTTTTCTCATTGTCTGGTTTTAAAAGTGCTTCTGATTCATCAAAAAACTTTCTAAATGAATTAATTACAGGTATTGGAAACCATTTTTGCCTACATGAACAACAGAGCTGTCATTGAAAAAAAATCTAAGGATAAAACCAAGCAGAATATGTTAGGTATTATAGGTGCTAACCAGGTAAGTATCTACAAGCATGTTTAAAGTCATTGTTGCAAGTATGTCTGTTGTCTTCAAAGGAACTAGCCTGAACCTAAACTGCATATAGATTTTCATCATCAAAGACTCAGAAATAAGATTTATGTATAATTTGCTTTCTGACTCTCAAAAAACCACCTCCATTCCAATTAGCCACAGGTTCAGATGCAAATACACCACCAGATATTCACTGTAGGCTCTATTTTACATCTTTGTGCTGAATGTGGCCTCCAAAAATCTCAAATTAGGAGTTATAAAATTTAGCTTTTATTCCTTCTTCCTGTGCAAGTTCTTTACATTATAAGTAGAAGCACAGAATATAAGCAACAAAGCAACTCAACAAACCATATAATGATTACTAAAAATACAATTTTGAAGCACATTCTGCCTGTGTGAATCTAGTTTTGTGGGGTTCTTTTAAAGGCTGAAACAAGAAGTTTGCAAAAGAAAAGCATTCAATCATGTACGCAGAAGGACCAAACTTAACCCAATGCAAGAGGAATCATCAGCAGTGAAGCTGTTTTTATGCCTAGCAATAGATCTCAATTACTGTCACTCTGGGAAAAGCGGGGGGAGGGTGGGAAAGAAAGGAGAAGTCCACATCAACCGGCAGTTTCATACAAAGGACAAACCAAGTATAAACTGGCATTATCCACTCAATCCTTGTATCAGATCCTCAATGATCGACCTTTAGGGCAGACACACATATCCATTTAAGCCTGTATTTGTCCAGTCACACAAATCATTCTTTAGGAAAATATTTCCCACAGCCCTTCCCATAACTTGACATCCACAGAGAGGGTAAAAAAAACAGAAATACAGAACAACTGTGTCTACACTAGGCAACGGAAAGCACTGATTTTATGGCAATGATTTTCTACCATTATTCACTTTGACATATAACAGGATGGGAGATTGTGCTGCTAAAGTAAATACAGCAGTTATATATGCCTCCTCTCTTTGGTTTTCTGCTCCACTACAGCCAAAGAGCCCCCATCTGATGACCTTGGGGGCACAGCATAAATGTCAGTCCAGGAAGTGCAAAACTCTAAATGAAAAGCCAACTGCATGGAAACATAAGGAGATATTTCAGGAAGGTGATTTACTCACTATCATAATTTATGAATTGGCATCCTCATATTTTAATGTGGCTGGCTTGCATTTGTGTTTTAGGGCCATTTTAAAATCTGAAAAGAAGAAAATACAACTGCCTGAACATGAACGTCAATGTTTAAGTAGCTCCAAGTGAGCTAAAGCTCAAGCTTCCTTTCTTCTGCAAAGCACAGAAAACACAAGGTTTTGGTTTTACTAGTCTTGAGGAAAGATGACCTATGTCAATCAGATATAAGCCAGAACCACTCTTGAGTCTGTAGAGATTGTACTGACCTACATGACAGATACAGCTTTTGTTTATTCATGTATTTGACAAAAACTATTTTCTCACATTTGCTAACTAAATCACACCATCCTCAATATTCTATTGTATTGTGTGCCACAAAACGAACACTGTTTTAGGTAAGACTGATTTTTAAATAAAAACAGTTCTTTTCAAAGCAGTTTTTTTTCTCCTCTAGTATACACTTTCTGGCTTTAAATTGCATACAACTATAATTGCACCAAGTACCCACAAAATTAATTTTAAAACTTCACAACTGCGCATACTTCATATTTCTTAAAAGTGTTAAAAAATTAAACAAGAAATAAAAGCCATTTATTGAGACTAGATTAGACTTTCTGACTTGAGTCGGGAGATCAAGAAGGCAGCATTCAAACTTCCAAACTTCCTCTAGTCTTAAATCAACTCCAGCAAGCCACAGCAGTGGCTAACTCCAGAAAACCCGTTGGAGTTGCTTCATCATTAAGTATTTCTTTGCATAGTAGTGTGCATGCAGCTTATATTCAATGTTGCTATAAATCAAACTATATTAACTTATATTTCCACACTCATTCAATTTCTCACTCAGAATTTTCCATGGGCATAAGTCTTTCTGTTTGGTTTGGGGTTTTTTTTTTAATTTGCCCAGCACTGTCCGCTGGCTGTGTGTTTGTTTGAAGCTGGAGGACTGATATGGCTGCAAGGTGATGAGGAGACCCATTCACTTGGTTTGTGTCTTGTATACAACACCTTTGCAGAAATCAGACTTCACTCAACCACATTAAGGTGAGCTGGATAACTTTGTTGCTATGTATCTTGTTATTGTTAGAAGTTGTGAAGTTGAGGAATTTAATATGATTGGTGCTCTGGTAACACGTGGATAAGCAGTCTTTCAGTTGATGACCCACACTGCTCTTTGAGAACTGTGTGGATTCTCCAAATTCTCAAATTTTCAAATTCATCTTTCACAGTAAGTTATTTTCAAGCTTTTTAAATCAAATTTAAAGAATACAGCACCACCAAACTCCTGCAAAGTTTAACCCGGTCAGAGAAGGTTAATCTACTTTTTGGTGAGGGTATTGCTCTGCAGAGCAGAAGTTACTCCAGCTAAAAAAATAAGTAAAGCACAGGATGAATACCAGAGAGTTAGTGCCAGAGTGAAGCTGAAGCCACAAAAATTGAGAAACTGTCATGTGACAGTATTTCACAACACAATCAACTCCTCAGGGGCAGGCTCACCAGTATTTTTAAGACAATTAGGCGCAAATCATGGAAATGTACTAAAAGCCTTTCATTCCCTCACTGTGACAGCAGCAGACACAAGACTGTAAGAGGGTATTTACCAGCACACAGGTTGTTTCCATGATGTTGATGTCTTTTTAGAGCAAGGCTACTTTAGACTCACTGGACAGGTATGCAGTCATTTCTTCTCACACATTACTAGCAGGACAGATTTCAAAGTTGATGACACTTTCACAGAATATTCTGGGTTGGGAGGGACCCACAAGGTTCACCAAGTCCAGCTTTTCAGTGCATGGCCCATATGGGGATTAAATCCACAACCCTGGTGTTATGAGCATCATGCTCCAAACAAGGTGACTCTGTGTACAGAGGCCAAGGAAGCCTGCAAGTCTCCCCGTGCACCTCCATCTTCATAGTCCTACTTTTAAGATCTATGTCATCCTACAAAGAAAGAACAGGTTTCCTGCTGCACAGCCCAATCCCTTTGGGGTAATCCTGGTGTGGCACTCTATTTCCCCCACCTGCTTACGAAAGCATCAGAAAAAATTTGTCCCAAATTACTTTATGTTCACTTTACTTTCCTAATTTACGTCAACTTGAAATTTGACAAAAAACATCTATGGTGACGTAGCAAGGTGCACCAAGTCAGTTTTGGAGCAGAAAGAAATTTGTTTCTTTTAACCTTAGCCCCTAAAGCAGCTCAGCACAAAGCTGGACAAACATCAGTGCCAGCACAAGGGAAAACACAAAGAAAGTACCTCAAGGGATGCAACAGAAGAGAAAAGAATAACACAATTGCCTCTTTTGACAGAGGACAGCTATAAAATCTCCTCAGTGTACCATCATGGATTACACTTGAACTAAAACCCCACAGCAGTTTAAGACTGAATGCATTTGGGATCTGAGGTCCAGCCTTCTCTCTGCCTGTTGGGGTTTTAATAGTGGGGAGGGGGCCATAAAGATGGCTCCTGTGAGAAGCTTCTGGAATTCTTCACCATTTCCAGCAGAGCCAATCTCTGATGGCTCTGAAGATGATGGACATGCCACTGGCCATGTCTGGGCCAATTAGAAAGGTTGGTTACGCCTCTGTGATGACATATTTAAGGAAAAATTAAAACAAAGTGTGCACGCAGCTGCTTTTAGTTAGAGAAGGAGGAGGATGTGAGAACATGTGAGGGGAAACAATATGGAGACACCAAGGTCAGTGGAGAAGGAGGGGAAGGAGGTGCTCCAGGCGCTGGAGCTGAGATTCCTCTGCAGGCTGTGGTGAGCCCCTGGTGAGGCGGGGTGTCCCCCCTGCAGTCCATGGGATCCACGAGGGATGCAGAGATCTACCCACAGTCCGTGGGTGAGGTACCAATGTTGGAGCGGGGAGGTGCCAGAAGCCGCAGTAGCCGTGGATGCCAGAAGAAGCCGTAGCAGTTGCAGCCCAGTGAGAGACAGAGACTGAGATAAAAGTCCCNGGAGAGACCCCACGGCAAAAGCAGAAGAAAAACTTCTCTCCCTAAGCAGGGGAAGAAGATCCTGGAAATGGACTGACCTGAACCCCTACACCCTGCCCCCCCTTGAACTGTTGGTGGGAGGGAGGGGGGGATGGGGAGGGAAAAGAACTGTGTCTTTTAAAGGTTTAGTTTTATTTCTCATATCCTCCTAACTCTGGCAGTAATAAA
Organism: Pomatostomus ruficeps; assembly: GCA_013400735.1. Classification (NCBI taxonomy): domain Eukaryota; kingdom Metazoa; phylum Chordata; class Aves; order Passeriformes; family Timaliidae; genus Pomatostomus; species Pomatostomus ruficeps. The sequence goes on along the minus strand of VYZT01032089.1, from coordinate 46,591 downwards.
TTTCACTTTGCAACATAAGTTGAGCCTGGTTTGTCCTTGGAGCGTTTTCTCCCGGTTCCTTAGCTCAACTCATGGACCCTTGTGTTAATTCCCTTTTTCTTTCCACTCTCTCCTTCCGTTCTCTGCCCTGCTGCGGCAAGGGAGGGAACTAGTGAGTGGCTGCCATGGGTGCCTGGCACTTGGCCAGGGTCAAACCAGGACAGTGCCCTATATGGCTTTGCCCTGACTCTCACATGAAACTGTTCTGTGATCATGTTAGGATGCTGATTTCATGGAAACCTTATGACTTTTCCTTTGGAATATTCAAATTGCTCTGAAACACCTCACTGAGTAATACCACAGTATAAAGAATAGGGAGAAAGGTAGGAATGGGCACTGAAAGCTGACTCAAACTAGGATAAGATGTTAAGAGTGAGCTTCTCTTTGGCAATACATAAGGAGGCTCTTCTCTGTGTGAACAGGGCCTTTTTGAAGAGAATTCTACTACAGCTCTGGAGGATGCTTAGATATTCATGGCTCCAACTACCTGTGCTGGACATCATAGGCCACAAGTATCAGACCTTGTAAAACAAAAGGAATGGTTAATAATCAGATGAGAAGCCATCACAAATCCACTAATTATGCTTTAGCCTCAGTTCTGCTGTTTTGTATTTCTGCTACAATCTCCAACAGAAAAAGTGCAGGAACAATAAATAACCTTGGCATGAACTCTGACCCTAAAATAAAGAACATGTAACATCACAAGTAACACACAGCTACTTCCGGTATTATTTAAGTTGAAAAGTACATAAACAATGTCATCTGATACAGTTTACTATACATTTAACTATTACAGTAAGATAAGAAATCACAAGAATATATAATTTTTATGTTATTGCTGCAGCTGTAAGAGTGGGAATAGGCAACTCTTTTTACAAACCCTGTGATTAATTTTCATCTTCCTTGATCAGACATTATCTCTGACAGTAAGTCAGAAAACAGCACTGGCATTACACGAATTACTTCCTCCATGTGGCAATCACAGAAGGTTTAGGAAAATCCCACAATATGTTTCATAAAATGAGAGTGAACACACGAGCACTTAGCTGATGCAGGATGTCACAAAGTCACTCTAGGGTTTGACAAGAGCCCCATAAAGGCTTGGAATAATACTGCTAGGGACAGGGTCACTGGCCACTCAAGTTCCCTGACAGAAGAGCCCACATACATGAACGGTTTGAACAGATCCCAGGATAGAACTGGTGTCATCACACTCACACTCAAGGTTCAAGAAGCCCATAAAGCTTGATTAATTGTCAGAGTATCAAAAAGACAGCTGGTTGTTTGCATTATACAGGATACTCTGTCAGGACTTACCCAGCTAAACTTTGACCTACTTTATAAACTGGACTGTGTATGTGCACAACACAAATATGTATTTGATTTTTCATTTGTTCTGTTGCTTTTTTTTTTTTCCTTCTGTATTTTACATTAATTTCTCCAGTTAGTATTTGGGAAACAGGAAAGATGTCCTAAACCAAAAAACAGTGCTAGCAGTTTGCAATTACACAGATTCAATCAAAAAACCCAAAGGTGAATCAGGAGGCAGAGAACAGCCAAGTTAAGTTCTCACTTGCACTGACATTAGTCCAGTTACTTAATTTTGTTTTGGTGTTCTACGATTTTTGCAAAAGAAGAACCATGTTTTACTTCCATCAGACAGTAAAATACAGAAGAAAAAGATCACCTCTATCTTTAACATTGTCTTCCCTGAATTCTTTTAAGAAAGGGAAATGGTGCTATTAAAAATGAGATACTTAGTGAGGCCATATCTTAGAGTCTAAAGTAAAAACAAGTTGTATAAGAATCAACAGTTATGAAGCCAAGCCTCACAACAACTGCTTTGGAGTTCACTGGGCCTCTGCCATTCCTTTTATAGATGAATAATGTGAAGTTCACTCACAAGATCAGCTCTGTGCAGCCTCACAGAGAGCTAAGTGTTGATTATCTGAAACCAGCTTCTTCAGCACATAATCAGATCATAAACAACATGTAACAGAGTGCTGCATTCCAGGTAAGACAGCATGATCTACTTAAGTGCATAAGCTATTTTAACTCATGAAAGTAGGTGAAGGTTGTTTAAAAGCATAGTAACTGTTAAAGCAGTTGGTGGACGAAAAAACCTCAAGACCTCTGGCAAGAGAAGACCTCACAGTTGTAACTGAAAAGCTCAACGACAGGGCAAGTGCTACATTTCAAGAAGTGCCTACGTGTAGGTAGATGGATCTTATCTGTGTTTGCCACGGGACAGATTTGGCACAGGTGAAGTCAATCAGCAGGCTCAGGTTTTGAGCAGGTGTCCCAGTCTGCTGCAACCATACAGACACTGCAACCCTCGTGGTAGCACTCCAGCTGCCTGGGCCAAAAGCTGTCCCTGACTGATGACACGACAGAGACAAGATTCAGAAGCACCATACAGACTTGTGCATGTCTTGTGCAGCTGTGATCCTGTTTAAATCACAGGCAGTATTTTTCTATTAAGCAGCAAAGAACAGTTCCACCCAGTGTTTTGCCATCATAGCATTAACTGAGAAACTGGTAAACACAAGCATATATTACAGGCTGTTATGACAACTTGTGCCCAGAGTCTTGGGGACAAAAAAACCAAACAACCCACATGAAAAAACCCACCTGAACAAAATGTAACTCTTTAAAAATCTGAACTTTTTACATTTCTTCATACACTAGTTCTGCATTGGTAATGTCACAGAAATATTTTCCTTTCAAGACATCAGGCTCAAGTTTCTAGGCTTTCCCTCAAATTCTCTAAACCTCCAGTTCATATCACAGAATAAAAAAGGGGAAACTTTCAAGCATTCTGAGCATCTGCTTCACTAAAAAAAAAAATTAAAATGACAGTGCTGGCTGCTGACTTCTACTGTGCATACAGGAATTTATTTTACCCTGTGATCAGGAAGAACAAGTGGATGATACACTCCACAGACAGCTCAGAGTAGCTTCACATTGGCAAAACCTGGTCCTGATGAGGGACTTCAACCACCCAAATATCTGCTGTAGGAAAAACACAGCAAGGCATAGTCAATCCAGCAAGTTTCCAGGGATCCTGATAAGAACTTGCCAGCCCAAGACAGAGACATGTTTAGGAGAGCCAAAGTCCACCTGGAATTGAATCTAGCAAGGGTTGTCAAAGGCAACAAAAAAGTCTTTATAGCTATGTAGGTGACAGAAGGCAGACTTGGGAAAGTGTGAGCATGCTCCTGAATGGAGCACAGGACATGGAAAAGGCTGAGATACTGAATGTCTTCTTTGACTCAGACTTCTGTGAAACCTTTAAATTTAGAACTGTTATTCTTCATTTACAATAAATATAAAAGTATAATAAAGGACAGCGCAACCTTAACTTGCCTTAAATGTAAACTAGCTCAGGGCATTAGTTAGATAAACTAGTGACTTGGGTTTCATTTGCCAGCCCAAACATCCATCAAGTAAGATTAAACATACCTAAGTAAAACAAACCATTTGATACACCAAAGAAGGATCAACAGGATGACATCTGGAATTACTTTTCTAAACTGAAAATAAGAACAAAAATTACTCTTCTGCAGTAATGTTTTGGCTACTTTGCATCTGCTGGAGGGGGATACCCTGCTACAGTATGCCATTAGCCTCAGTTATTGATCTCTTTCATATTTTGCAATGATTGATGTGCTAAAGCAAGGCATCATACGGAAGGAAAGTTCTTTGGGGAGAATGAGCTCAGGAAGGAAACAGTACACCTCACCTGCAGTTCCAAACAGTTTTAGAACTACTACATCTCAAATGTAGGACTAAAATGCCAATAATTTTCAAAGTATACAGTTTTCAACAACAGTGGTATCAATAGGATCACACTTCTGTAGTACATAAGCAAAGGTCAGACCAGAGGCCACTGGGGAGATACAGAGGCCAGAGTATGTATATTTTCATTTCCATTGCAGGCCTACAGAACCCAAGCACTCTCACCAAGGTGTTCAGCAAGGCTGTGTTCTTATGCTGAAGGGACTATTCTGCAAACAGATTTAGTGGGATTTAATTTTTCCCCATCTTCCCCCAGCACTACCCACCACAGTATATATAAGCCCCATCTATGACCTCTAAGTAGCCTTCAAGAGCTTCCTACAGGCAATATAATTTAATCCAGCTCCATTCTGGAACACCTACAAAGAATATACATTAATGCTCAGCTGCACCCTCAGGCAGAAATTACTCAATCATGAGGTCACATCATAAGTTCTGCGGAAGGAAGGAAGGAAGGAAGGAAGGAAGGAAGGAAGGAAGGAAGGAAGGAAGGCTCCAGATCCCATGTTTGACAAATCTGCTTAGAAAGAAGACTAATCCATAAGAGAAGCTCTCTCCAGGCAGTGCAAACCTGTGCTTTTAGCACAAAGTAGAGTGGAATGGTCTCCATATTCACATGCTTATTTTCAAGTAATGTCATCTCATCCTTCCCTACTTACTGCTATCCCGCAGGGAAAGTGAGCCACACATTGCCACTACGGCACAATGGAAATAATTATGGAAGATCCTACAGAGGGGAGACAAATACCACAATGGGGCACTGCCTTTTCTTTCACTGCTAAAGAGCAGCATAACAAAGAATTCCTTGCAAAGAATCCTGATATAGTATTAATTACCTGTCTACTGGTTTCTTCACTAAAGTGGTTATGTTGGTAATGCAGCAACAATGAACCCAAGAGCCTTGTATTCATATGCAGAAAAAACATCGAATGCATTCCTACACCTCCATCAACTCTAGAGCTGAGCTAAATATTACCCAGCAAAAAATCATCTCCCATTAACAAAACTCCCATTTAAACAGTAAAATAATTCCTCACTAATCAGATGTATGTTCTTGCTCCATTTGTCTATATAAAGGAGTACAACTACAGTTAATGGACTGCAGTCTATCTGAGATGCTGATGCTAAAAGCCTGACCATTACTTCATTTCTGTACTTTCTACCACCTCCAGTGGTATGCCTCTGTCTGCATGACTTTCAAGCTTCTTGTCCTCCTCTTAAAGGCCTTATTTGTTTAGTCTTCTACTCACCAGCCTTTGTCTTAACATCCTAATCTTCCTACTGTACTTCTCCCACAGACATACTTCCGCCCCCTTTTATTCTACTGATCTTAAGGTGAGGATATACACAGAACTCATTTGCAAAACCACAAAGTACCTTCTACTTCAAATCCTCACTCAGACCCGACTTAATCCAAGAACTCTTTGTCAAATATAACTCTACTACACATTTACATATGTAGACACAAAGAATTGTGGCTCTTGCAGTTTACAATATTATTGTAATTAGTAATTATCAAAGAAGTCTGGCTGCCCAAGATTGCTGGGTAAAGATTGTTATGAACATGCAAGTTCTGTGACTAAGCGTATTTGGATTGCTGTGATTCTTTTACAGACCTGAAGCAAATAGGAAAAAAAGAGTCCTCACAAAAAAGAGTGCCAGCACAGGAGTCTGTTGAGTCACACAAGCTGCAAAAGTCCAGTTTCTAAAATTTGTTTCTTCTGAAATTAAACATAAACTGCAGTAACAGTGCTAAATTCTTCATCCCAATTCACTGGCTTTTAACAAACAGCTCCTTCAGTTTGTAACAAAGGCATACGTGCACTCTATCCTTTCAAGTTGGGCATCTGCAAAACACGTAACATCAGTTCACTCCTCCTGATAAATACACAAACATCAATTAGCTAAAAGGCATTCTATGACAATATTCAGGGCAAAGTAACAACACCTTATAAAGCACAAGAAACTTACTTAAAATGTGGAAATTGCACAAAATTTAAATAAAAGAGGCAGGACTTCACTTTAGATGGTAAGAACACTTGGCATTTCCATTACCCTTTTGTTAAAACCTAAGTCCACAATTGCTGATTAGATGTCTACCTACACTGCAAAGAAGAGAAACAACTCTTGTATTCAAGGCAAGTTAAGAGACCAGGTGGAAGGTAGTTTTTGAAAGGACAGATATCTGTGTGAACCTAGAGCTAAGTAGTTAAAACAGGCATCCAAAAATTTTGGGTGTTGTCTCCAAAAACATGTAGGCACAGCTGCAAATTTAACTAGAGACTTACTTTGTTCTTGATCATTTCAAACATGTCCAGGAATTTGATCAAACATGAAGAAAAAGTACTTAAATCTTTTGTTGCTAAAGAAAATGCCTAAGGAAATGTACTGGAGGTGATCAGTGCTGTGTTCTCACCTTAATCCTGGAAAATCACAAGCACAAGTAAGTGCATAAGCAAACTGAAAAATGCATCCACCGGCTGCTATCCAATGCCAAGTTTTGAGATACCTATTCCTTATTTCTGCTCTTACATACATAAACTTGGTATTCTGCATTTAACTTGACAGGATTTCTCACTTGAATGCTTATGATTTACAACGTATTTGCCTTTTAATTTACTGGAACTGTCGTTTTATCCAGGGGGATTTAACTAAAGCTGTTTCCATATGTTTTGAGCTGTAAGCTTGAGGCCATGGATTTGGAACTGTACAATGTTTTGCTATTGGTGTATATTCACATAATAGCTCCAGGGTTCTTCAGCAGGACATCTCCTATGAGTCAAGTGCTCATGCTGTTTTCCAACATTGTAACTAGAATCAACACTCAAGAGATGAAGGATATTTTGTCCCTAGTAGTTCACAATAACTTTGTGTTAAATCCTACTGTTTTAACTCATTCATGAGAGTTAGTGTCTCACATTACTCTCAAACAGAAGAGATCAACAATTTTAATGCTTCCACTTTCTCATCAAAGACACAACTGGTTAGGAAATGCAGACTAAGCTTAATCTCACCCACTGCCAGACATGCATACCCAATTCCTGTCTCACACCATGCAGCAGCAAGCCTGCATGTCACAGAGGTGCAGAGACTGTGCCTTTCTCCCGCTCTCCAACCCTTCCTGCCAGGCTTTGTGAATTATAGAGCTAGGAAAAGGTTTCCACAGTGTCCTGTTGTTAGAGATATGATACATAAGGAGGCTCCACACTACCCTCTTCTCTTTCTGAGAAAGGAGGTAGCTCTGTTTCCCAGTCGCATAGGTCTCAACTCAGGAAAACAGAAATTTGAGAGGTCTGAGTGCAGGATTAGATAAAGTTCACAGTGACTCAAGAGTGAAATCCTAGCCCCAGTGACATCAACAGAAAAACTCTCACTGATTTGAGGGCCAAGATTTCAGCCCATATCCCAAACTAAAGTGTTTTTTAAGCTGATGAAATTCAGACCCTAATCCTGTAGGAGATGTACACACCTTTCACTTCACATACTGAGCAGTTCAAATTCAACTGAACAATTAACATCAAATAAAGCAAGTCAGTAAGTTTTAGTGAGGCCTAATCTCTAATTGTAAGTACAACTTTAAGGTCTTACAATGTAGTGAGAGGGTTCAAATGGCACAAAAGCAACTCCACGGATGCTTGCTTTGGTTCTTTCCTTTTTACTTACTTTTGTCTGATCATCAGCTTTAAATACATAGCAGATGCTTTGCTGATTTGCTGCTTCATCCTTTATCAGACAAGCAAAGTAGCTTGGATCATGGCTGTTGTGAATCAGTTTGTGGACCTGCTGTGGCTTGTATTCAAACAAACTTGAACAAATTAAAGGATCCCACTGCTGGGTTTTCCCTGTGTCTGGTTCACATCTCAAACTGGCTGGTGAAACACAAAGTCGGATTTGGCTGATGCTGGGTTCTTCTTTGGAAGACTTCGCACTGAGCAACCGGATCTCTGCCACAATCCAAGGCAGCATTGACATAGTGGTTAGGGAATGCACTGGGAGAGAACCCACGAGCTGGAGACTGAAACTTGCTGAGAAATCCCTAGGTGTTTGACACTTTTTAGCTTTGAATGTTAGTGGCTCCATTTTACAGTCCTTTACAGAACCTGGACTAATTCACCAATATTTCAGTTCCATAGAATGACATTATCTGGATGGCTCCTTTGATTAAGGAACAGATGAGTTCTGAAAGGAAAAAAAAAAAAAGTTATGTAGGTGCTGGAATTCTATTAAAAACCAACTCTCAATAACACAAGTAATTAATAGCTTAACATCAGAAGAGATCTACCGTGGCCTATCTAGCAAGTTCCCTCTCTCTACGTTGGGCCTTACTATTTCAGGTCCAACAAACATAATTGTAAAAAATACATTGCTTGGAAAAGAGTCCTGATTTAAAAGTTGCTTTATGACCTTAGCTCAACTATCTAATGAGTAACTAAATTACAATGCACAATCTTCCTAGCCTGTGTCTGTTTCATGGGCAGGCATGTGTAGATCACACTGGCCTATTTCAATCCTATTATCAGAGGAAGAACTCAGCTGAGCTATTCTGACCTTCATGACAGTTGAAATCACTGCTTGCTAAGACACTTTACATTTGGGGGAAAAAATGTCAACTTGACAACTTTCTTGTGCATAGGCGGATGACCTTTAATTTGGCTACTAACATGGAACTATTTCCTTAGGTATAGTTTGCCAAGTGATTATTGGTTGTAACCAAACAGATTTTTTCAATAAATAACACCCTAGAAATTGCTGTCATCTAAAATGCTAGCAGCAGTCAACTGAGTGATTGCTGAAAACCCTGTCAGATACCAGTCACAAGGAACAATCCTTACAGCATTCCATACATCACAATTCATGGTTGCATTTTAATGCTGGTCACCAGACAGGAATACTTAAATGTTAGCCAGACTGACATTGTATCATTTTCATTTCTTAAAATACCAAGCAGAATATACCAAGTTACACACAACCTGTTGTAACCCTGTTATACCCAGCATCTACTACCACTACTGTTATTATGTATTAGTACTTTTAGTAATGAAATCCAATAATTGCATTTCTTTATAAATTCCATTTTGCAAAATGCAGCCTATGAAAACACATAAGATTGGCATTTGTTATACTACCCTGTTTTAACTCCTCTTTATGTGAACCTAGTTTCAGCTGTTACATTATATTGTGTGAGACTGACAAGAGGCTGACAGGCCTGTAATTGCTTGTGTTTAAATACCAGGACACTAGTTTACCATCAACCTTATGAGAGTTTCCCATGATAAGACCAATTAAAAACAGCATATATAGTACCAAGATATCCTTACAAAACACTTTAATTACAGTTGAATAAGTACTGAAAAAGTGGCATCTGTTTACTGTGGCAACAGTATTTCTTGTCTTCATTCATCTACAAATATGATCAAAACCAGCACTATTTTTCTCATGAGTTTCTATTAAACTTTGTCTTTCATTTGCTCTTGCAATAATATTTTCAGACCTTGTTTTTAACGTCTTTTTACTTGTTGAAAATGAAAGGAAATTTCAGGATTAAAAAAGGCCCAAAACTTTAAAAAAAATTTCAAGATGGAAATTAATTTTGAGCTGTTTAAAATGCAACCAACCTGTAAATGTCCCAGTGGGGAAAAATGTTTCTGCACTAACTGGAAAATTGTAAAAACAAGAGAATTACAGAAATCATCTTTGGGTACATTTACTTTTTTGAAACTTTTTCATCTTTTGACAAATGAACACTGTGGCAACATTACCAGTTCCAAGGATAGCAAATTTAGCAAGAGTGCAAGTTTTCAAGATACTATTCAATGAATTCATAATAAGTAGCATTCTAGATGTGTAGATCAATTTTTTAAAACTCTTTTCATAAACCTCTGTGTGTATATCTCTGCATGGGAGGTGTGGGAAAAGGGGTCATGAAAATCCAGAATTTGTACACCTTATTTCAAGTATACACCAATTTATTTTTTTTTTTATTTCACAAATGAGCAAGAAAATAAGCATATTTTAGAATAATGCATTACATCCTAAATGAAATGGCATCAAGCTGTGGCAGGGGAGGTTCAGGGTGGACATCAGGAAGAATTTCTTCACTGAAAGGGTGGTAAGGATGGAAATGGGATGCCCAGGGATGTGGTGGAGTCACTGTCCCTGGAAGTGTTCAAGAAAAATCTGGATGTGGTACTTGGTGCTGTGATGTAGTTCACATGGTGGTGTTCACCAACTGCTGGAAAGATTGGATTTATTCATAAGTACCATGGTGTGCAGTCTAAACTACATAAAAGTCAAGGTTTAAGCTTTTAGTGCTCTTGTCACTTAGTGGTATAGATAATAATCTCAGGATAAGAAAGCCTAAGAAAATTTCATTCTTAGGTGAAAACAGGAGACCTGAGCTACCACACAGATGATAATGTATTAGCCATATACTTTTTGTAGCCAATTTCTTATTTGTATTTTCTGAGAACCCTTCTTAAAAAAATGTAATTAAAGACATGTAAAAATACAACAAAATCACCCTTGTTTCAATCAACTTTTTCAAGAGAAGTTTTGTTTTGATTACCACCATCTACCAGGCTCTTTTACCCCAGATCTATGAGGCAATGCAACCTCAAATAGAAATGAACACCACAATGTAATACAGTATTTTGCATGCTAACTCTAAGGACTGAACAGTATATAAAAACCCCAAGGCTGATACTCTGTCATACTTAAACAAATTTTGTACTGCTGAAATGTACTTAATATAAATGCGAAGCTTCTTGGCATTCACGCCTTTTTTAAAAAATAAACACCTTGCAAAGTCAACAGCATATATACTCCAATGTCTGCATTTGTTATTTCCAAAGAGAAACACTTACTATTAAATCAAAACAGTTAAGTAGAAGTCAAAGTGCTACATTTCTTCCTAATGTTAGGAGAGGCTGAAAGTGCAGTCTCTCAGAGCACAAATTTAGCAGCATCGGAAGGTCTCCTTATGTAACTCATATTGTTTTGTATGTTACTATTCTGCATATTCCATCTCCCTTTCCCAGCCAGTCTTTCATCGTTTCCTCCTCCTGTCACTTATTGTAAGCAAATCCCACCAGAAATTATGCCAATTTCATGCTGCTGGTGTTAATGTCCTTCAAGTTCACACCAAGGACTAGGTTTTACATCAAGACCATGAAGTATTCATGTACGCGCTTCATTTAGACTTTAAAATAGTTTTGTTCTTCTCAACAAGCCTATTCCCAGCCACAAAATTCAGCACACATTATGGCCAAGGAGTAGCCATGCTCTCAGCCCATCCAAGTCTGCCCTGACTCCACTGTTCGGAATTTTAGCACCTTTACCTACATCTGGCTGCCACCATTAAGCTCATCCCTTCTGAAATCTGTCTCTGCAGGAGCCATAGGAGTTTACCACACGTAGGATTGAACAAGTTTCCTCTTCCTCCTAAGTGTCTCATTAACTTATGCTTATTAAATGCTTACTTCACCTCTAATTGAAGAGAGAATAGAAAAGATATAAAAATAAAGCTGTCCTCTAGTTTCCTTCCACCTCAACTTTGATGTTCCTTTGGTAGCTCTAGGTGCCATTCAGCTTCATTACTCTGGGCTTTGCTTAGCATACTGGATGTCTCCAGTTGTTCTCCCAGTGCTCACAGACATAACTGGGACAGTTCCTCTTTCTCCTCTCCACCAGCATCTTTTGAAGGATCTTGGTTGCCCTTGCGCTCAAAACTGAGAACAGCTTAGGTGGCACTCCTCAGCTGACAGCTTTGCTGCTGAGAAAGATACAGAGAATACAAACCTTAATGTTGCTACTATTTAGCCTGCTTTGATTCTGCTGTATTTGCTCCCTCAGCATAAAAACAGTCAGTCAACCTGTAACACATAGGATATTTACACAAACCACATTAATATAGCTAACCCTGCCTTCTATACTAGGGGCCACCAGACTGACTCATTGATGTGGAAGATACATGTGGGAACATACGTGTGCCCTTTGTCCTCAGTTTCTCTTTTGCTCTGATCAACCCAGCCACTTCTCACAAGTGGGAAGCTGGCTTAGAAAGCATGCAACACTACACTGATGAACCTCTTCTAGCAAAATCTCATACTGTGTTTTTTAAAACCCTAATCTAATTAATATATATATATATATTAGACTCCTGCTCTCCAAAATCAAGTTGCATTCTTACTATGTTATGCCACCAAGGGACACCTTCAGAGAGAAGTCAGGATGAGGGCAGACAGCATGAAAGGGACAAATATTACATCTGCCATTCTGGACCCCAGCTTTTCCCTGTGTGAAGGCACATGTCTAAGCAGCATTGCATTATGCAGGACAGCATTCCTCAAAACTCACCTGCTCTCAAGAGAGCAAAGACTGTATCACAAGGACAAAGTATTGGCTCCAGGTGCCAGTTAGTTAGATGGGGTCAGAGAAGCTTTGAGGTTAGGAAGGAGAATTTTGTGGGGTTATAGTGTTATTAACCTGGGAAGGTGAGGCACTGAAAATTAGGTTTGTGCAGCTGGGAGAACACCAGGCAGATTTGGGATAGACTCAAACTAATACAGAAAAAAGGCAAAGAGAGGAGAGAGAATGTTCTAAACCGAAAGAACACATACACCCCCCCAAAAAAAAGCAGAAACCTTGACAGTGGTGAAATATTATCCTTCTTTTGTCCTTTCTTCTCAGCTGGACTAAATTCAATACAGACACGCAGCCAAAAGTTTTAAACTATTGTTCAGAACATTGATAACTACAGACCTAAGCAACCCTTCACTCTCTTCCAGCTCCTTCCCTGCTGTGATAGGAGCTAGAGTGCTGGGACTCATACCAGAACTGACGAGTTTAGACGATGCGCCAAGCAAGCAAGCAGTCAGAGTTTCTCACAGCAATGAATAAATGAGGGGTTTGACCTGGGAGTTGAACAGAAAAATGCCATCTTCCTCAGCCTTTGCAGCTCTTCTGAGAGAGAACTGTGCAGTTACTCCACACCAGGCTCAACAGCAGGTTTAGTTTATGTAAGTTTCTGCAAGTCAGTTTTTCTCCCCTTCAAGAAGCAAAGCAAAAATTCCAACCATACAGCAAGGTCTTGTGAAAAGCAGCTGGTCTTAAAGAGCACAAATTTGTTCAGCTCTTCTCTGTATGGCATTAGCACTGAACCCTGTTGACAAATGGAACCAGAAGCTCTGGTACTGACTGTTCTTCACCACTGATTATTTTAGCAGAAATATCATACTACTTAAGGATTATGAGGAGTCCTGGCCTGCAGCCAGAACTCTGGAACACTAGCCAGAACTAAATACCACTTGTCTCCCTCTCTTTCTGATCCCTAACTGAAATTTACATTGTCTTTGCTCAAGCTGACTCATTTCCCTATCCACCTGACAAGATACATTAAAAAACACAAGTGAGAATATATATTACTTATGTCATGACACAGTCACTGTTGAGAACAGTTTTCAAACAGTTTTCATTTAACCCTAACTGGCATTTGGAAGCATGACACACCCCTCTTGTTGCAAGGATGTTCTTTTTATCTCATCACTACTTATTATCTGATGTTTCCTTCTGAAGCTATGGCTTGCTGTGGGTAACAGCATGTGCAAGTCCAGAAACCAATTTGCCTCAGAAATTAGTTTTCATTTCCATTATTTTTTCATTAAATGCTGACTTTTATAAGACTTAATGCTTAAATGCTGTCAGCAGCTCCAGACTGGGTGCTGAATAACATTCAACCATAAAGTCTGGTACTGGCTTCAGTAATAAACACTACTAAAATATTTACCAGCCAGCATTTATATGACTCCTCAAATAAGTTCCAAAAAATAGACTATTAATAAAAAATTGCAACAAAAATGGTAGTATGTTCTTGATTACATACATATTTATAATCAACTATCAAATGAAGAAAATAACTGAATGTTCCTGCCCTTAACACCTGCTGCTATTTCCTTAATCAAGTCCATGGAAATTAAAATGCTGATGATTGAAGTCTTCTGACTCAGCCTCATACAGACCTGAACAAAATACTGAGCTGTTCTATGACTGTAATGCACTTAAAAACAAACAAACAAACAAAAATCAAAAAAACTAAAAACAAACTTCGTAAAACAAAGGTTTCTAGGTAAATTACATTACGAATACCATTCCTTTTTATTGAACTGCATAGCCACAGCCAAAATGTCTGCATTTAACTTTGCAGTTACTCAAATTAAAGTGAAAAAAGTCTCAAGTCATCCAAACATCACTGAATGTGTTTCACATTCCTTCCATCCTGTAGTTTTTTTCACCTGGAAGCATTTCTACTTTTGTGTATTACCTATGATTTTCAGCATTCCTTTATAACAACCCGTGACAAATTTCTTTTTCAGCACTTAGAAGTGTTACAAGTAGACATATGCATCAGCTCAGAGGTATTTGCTATTCAGAATATGTGTAGTTTATTAATTTTGACCCACAATGTTCCGTTCAGTCTCTGGGCTTTATGCAGACACAAATCCCACCATCTGCACTACTAAAGGTTCCTACAGCGGATCTGCCATGTTAGCCTCTCTCCCAAATGAAATACAGCACACAAAGGCCTCAGTCTTTTCAAACTGAGCTATAAATAACCACATTCGTTTCATACCTCTCGTGAACGCAGTTTCAAGAGATCATTCCCTTTTTGGTTTAGTTCGCGAATTTAAAGGGCCACAAGAACACTGCGCCGCTGTAGGGGAATTGAAAGTTACATTCGGCTGCGCTGCGCTAGGAAGGGTCCGTTTTTTCCCAGGGAAGAGCCGCTTTGCTGCTTTCAGACGGAGCGGGGTCTGGCAGGAGTTACACCCACCGATTTTGCATCGATGGGCGAGGCAAGGGCAGACAGAGAGAAAAAGAACTAAAGGCACCTCAGGTCACTGACAGATTAAACTCAAGCGGGTCTCTTGGTTATTCTGACGAGGAGCCAGCTGTCCCAGAACCCCGCCAGCTGAGAGCAGCGGCACCAGCGCCCCTTTCGCCGCTGCGCTCCCGCCCGGTCGCCCCGTCCCGCAGCAAAACTGCTCCCACAGCCAGAGCCGCAGCTCCGCCGGGAGCCCCGCCAAGACGGACGGCGCGGCCGTGCCGCGGGAGCCGGGGAGGCACAGCCCGCCCTTCCACGGCGCGGGGCCCGGCCGCACCCGCCCGGCGCCGGAGGCTTCTCCCTC
>VYZT01032089.1:0-31453 GCA_013400735.1 Pomatostomus ruficeps | reverse complement strand
CGCGGGGAGGCGGGCGGGGCTGGTAACGGGCGCCGGGCCGGGCCAGAGGCTGCCCTCTGCCACTGCCCGCTGCCCGCCGCCACTGCCCCTACCTGCCGGCGGGCCGGGAGGAGGAGGAAGGACCCACTCCGCACTGCCGGCCGGTCGCTCGCCGCCTCTCTCCGGCGAAAATAGCAACAGGCGGCGGCGGGTCCCGGCCCGGAGGGGAGGACGGCACGGGCGCCCGCCACAGACAGCGGACAGCTGGCGACAGCGGGGCGCCCATGTCGCGGCAGCGGGCAGCTGAAGCCCCCTCCCCTCGCCCGTTAAGTTCCTCTCGACAAGCGTTTCGGCAGCGCTGCCCCGTGTGTCGGGCACAGCCCCTGATCTCCTGCGGAACACGTGTCGTTGTCGCCCTGTGGTAGTGAGCCTGGGCGGACGGCGAGATCAGCCGAAGTGGCGAGCGAAGTTCACGCACAAAGCTGGAACTAGTACGGCTCGCGAGCTCTGAAGCGGCCAAGACCCCGCTCGGGTGGGGGCCTAGCACTGGCGCAGGGCAGCCTTTTGCAAGCTCACCTGAGTCACATTGACGGCTTCCTCAAAGAAACCACACTTGCATACGTATAAAATCATTGTAAGAGTTGATACTAGTTGGTCTTCCAGTTGCCAGAAAGGATAAGGCATGAATGGATCCAGAGACTTAATTATACTCCTCTGCAAGTGGAGATGATTAAGGCACCCTACATCCCCGTTACGCAAACCACTTTTGCACTCAATTAATTTCAAGTCATCTTGGCAGTAAGACTACTGATTTTCTTACTTTTAAGCCTGTGCACGTTTGTAGAATCAGAGCTTTCTAAAGGAAATCTGCTCTGTTGCTGTGAGGGAAACAGTCAAACAGTTAAATGCAAGCACAATGTTGCCCCAGATCATGAAAAACAAGTCAGATTTTGGTATCCAAGCACATCCCCTACTTGCAAAGTGTAGATGCACATGTGGATACAAAGTGTATTGTGTCTCCATGGCCTTTTGTCACCCAGGTGTGCTTCCATAGGATCGCTGGTAAGTGAATTGAGGCATGTAAGTAGCAGTTCACTCAGAGAGCTTGTTCCCAGTCTGTGCTCAGGTCATGGTTTGCTGCTTCTACTTCAGACATGGGAATAGGTACGAGTGCCTCTTGTTTTCCAGTGACAACTCTACAGTCCTTGGAAAGAGGAATGCCATCTCCTTGCAATCAGTGCCTTAGTTTTTAAACCATCACAGGTAAGGACAATGCTCTTACTCCAGTTATCACCCAATATCAGGACCTGAGTCAAATATGTCCTTTTTCTCATTTTAAGCCTGACTGAGCATCACATGCCTCTGGTAACCATGCTCTAGCAGAAGGTGAACTGCCATTCCCGATCAGACAGCTCTGGCACTTCAGCAGAGGCTCATGTATTCCCAAATTACCAACCAATGATCTTAGGAAGACTTTTTTTACTGCTTCACTGTTGCCTTTCAGAAAAATGTAATGAAACAGATAAGGATCCTACAAGACTAATTCTTGCTTCTTGGAAAATCCTTGAACAACAACAGAAGTCAATACTAGAGCATCACAATTAGAAATACTTTCTTCTTTCTCCTCTGATACTGGAAAAGAAATCAGCCTCAGAATGTTCAGACTGCCTGCAGTGAAAGATACCTAATCATCAGCTTTCAGGCTACATTGGACAGCATTCCTTCTCTGCTTCCTGATGAAATGTTACTTAAGTAAGGGCAAAAGCCCCAACACAATGAGGATTTTATATTCTAGTCCCTAAAAATTAAACACTTTTATGTGTTCCAGGGACTGGGATCCCAGTATTCATGTGAAAGCCATGAGCACCAGACTTCCTAATAATTTTCTATTTTCTGAAAGAGTGGATTTCTGTTCTTTTTTCCTTCACAGGTTAGATTTTCTTTACAGTCTATTAACTGAAACATATACTATTACATTAACTGCCTCAGACTGAGGAGGAAAATCAAGCTGTGCTTTCCATATCCTGCAAACATGATGTAAAAATAACACCATTTTAACCATTTCCCCTTTGTCCAGTTACATTCTAGAGAAATGCAAGGAAAACCCCACCACTGCCTTTTGTACAGAACCTGAATGTACAGGCTTGTATGAGGCACTCTGTGAGAACATGTGGGTGATGAAGCTTCTTTTGTAGGTTAAGGAGTAGAAGTATCTACTCATGAGGTCCCAGCTGGGGTAGGATTGTAGATCAGTATAAATTTAGGCTGAATATGCCAGGCTATGAATGAGGGTAGAACTTGGTGCTGTAGCCTTTGGAGTATCATGAGGCAAACAGGAAGTTTCCACCCAAGATGCTTTCAGAGTTCAAGTTGCTCCATAGCTGGGCAGCAGCTGAGTAGTAAAGTTTTTGGATTGTGAATTTGAATGCAGGCACCTATATTGTGTTTCATTTGCATTGTAAGCCTCTGTGCTTTTCCCTCTGCTTTACCCATAATGATGATTTTCTATTGTTATTATACAAAACAGTCTTAAGTTTTTTTTTGTACTTCTTTCATGTAAATTTGTTTAGTATATTAATAAGGGATGTTATTAACTGCTTTGAAGTGCTTTGACTTAGTGAGCTCTGGATGAAGTACTACATGCTTATCCAATGACATTGTATCTACAGATGCTATTTATATATAGTCTCAATTCATAAACACAATTTGCATAACTGTTATTATAACACATTTGCCTACTGCATATGCTGTAGGAATACATGCCAGTGACATTAATTGGTGATTATCTTTGTAGACAAGGGGCTTTCTATTATCACTGATGAGTAGCCAAGAAAGAGCTACTGTTATAGATCCTGCTTGCTGCTGTATTTTTGAGCATCTCAGATGTCATAATTAATCCCGTCTCTCCAATACATTTGAAAATGACTTACCAGTGATTGTATTTTAAGCTTTTCCTTTTGTTTGGAAGCTTAAGTTTCTGTGCCATCATCTATATTACAGTTTATTTAGGTGGGTGTTAGGATATAATTGGAGAGTTTAATAGGCTCATCCCATTATGCACAGTGTTCTGATGGTGCATGACCTCATTTCAGTTACCTGGCAATTGCTATACAAAAGAGTGATGTTGGCTTCTACTTGAAAGTTGATCAGAAATACTATCCTTGATGAATGTGCATCTTCTATAATGCAAAAATATACTGGGAAGGAATGCAATTCAGCTTAATTACCTTTGATTAGTTCTGTACTTAGAAACAGAAAACAGTTTTATTGGTGATTATTTATATTTACAATTATTTAGATTTGCATATTACATCCAGATGCCTTCAGTCTCAGAATCCTAAAAATCCCCAAACTTGTAAATATGCTGGTGATTAACAAATGTTAATTTAATATCATTTTAATGTTGCTATTCACAGTGACAGTTAATCAAGGACGTAAGATTTGCTTGTTGGTGGTGCATGAAAATAAAACCCATGACCATTAGAATTTTTAAAGGGATTAGCAAGGAGAAAAGCTTTATTTACAGAAACTTGGTAGGTGAATCAGTTTACACTTGTACAATATGAAAATTGCTTATATATTAAATCATCTTTTAGAGTGAATTCCAATTATCCTTGTATGATTTGTTATATATAGCAAAATTATCAAATAAATCCTCCTACAACTCCAGTACAATACTTGAGTATCATACAATGATTTTACATAAT
Organism: Pomatostomus ruficeps; assembly: GCA_013400735.1. Classification (NCBI taxonomy): domain Eukaryota; kingdom Metazoa; phylum Chordata; class Aves; order Passeriformes; family Timaliidae; genus Pomatostomus; species Pomatostomus ruficeps. The sequence goes on along the minus strand of VYZT01032089.1, from coordinate 27,767 downwards.
ATGCTGTGGACTAAGTTCATAGCCTATAAGGAAGATGAAATGTATTTACTTCCTTCCAGCCAAACTGTTTTAATCCATCCCTGAATTTTATTTTATTCAGTAAATGTTATGAAACTGGAACTTGTAAAAAAACTAATAACCTTCAAGTGAAGTCCATCAGTCTACTCTTAAAGCATTACTGTTTTGGGGTTTTATTTTGGCAGAATTTTGAGTATTACCACTAATGCTTTTCAGTCTTTCCCTCTAGCCCCACAGGCCTGATCCCCTATAGGATCAATGTTTACAACTGTCACTGGAATTGTGTTTTCATCTGTTATAAAAAACAGGCTCATTTTACATGTTTTTGGTAACATACAAATGTGTCTTTCTCTAGAAATAGCCAGAGATTCCCTTACACTTGAGTTCAGTCTGGGCTGCAAGCATTCTTTTATTCCAGTCATGGCAATTCCCATTTCTGGATAAAATACTAGTGCCCCTGCTCCCTGTTCAAGGCTGCTTTTTACAAATTACATTTGTTTGTTTTTTAATATCTATCTAGGGACTAATAATGGCAAAGTAGGCTTCATTACCTTGCACAACACTTTAGTGGAAGAATTAGACCAGTGCTGAAGAAACTGTAGCTTAACACCCATTCTGTCTTGCAATACTAACTTCTCTCTTTGTGATACTCTTGCTTTTGTTTTGATTCTTTATTTCAGTTCTAGATCCTCTTTCTCTGATGCAAGACAAAGTTAGTAAAGACTCTAGCAATAACAAGTTTTATGTTGAAATTTTGTAATTTGTTGTAATTGCTCAAATAGTGTGATAAATCACTGTGGGTTTGGCTATTTTTTTGTCACCTCTCCCCCTGCCCTGAAGTTGTGAACTTCTGTCTGGAATAGAGCAAGGAATGAAGCAAGTGAATCCCTTGACCTTAGGAAGATAGAATGATAAAGATTGGATTATCATTCTATGTCTGTAGTGTTTCTGAGGATGATCTAAAGCCATCCTAAGGCTATCTCAGTATACATGAGTGCATTCCAGGTTTCACTCCCAGACTTCTAACATTAGCAAAATCCAAATCCAGGTTTGGCATGTAAAATAAACATGCCTCTCTAGCCTGTGGAGATGTTAAGATAAATACATAAAAAAATTCAGAACCTGTAATCCTTTGTCTTCAGGCCTTCCCCACAAATTCAGTAAAGCATCCTTTATCATATTCTGTACCAAAAGAAATGTGAGCCCTCCCAGTAAAAATGAAAGTAAAAAGAATGATGAAATGGTTTTGGTCTGAAGTGCCCTTTTAAACATCACCCTACATGAAGCAGAGACACCTTCCACTAGATCAGATTGCTCAAAGCTTCATCCAGCCTGGCCTTTAACACTTTCAGGCATCCAACAGCTTTGCTGGGCAACTTGTTCCAGTGTCTCACCACCCTCAGTATAAAAAAATCTTTCTTTGTATCCAATCTAAATCTATCCTCTTTCACTTTAAAACTGTTGTCCTGTCACTACAGTCCCTGGTAAAAAGTGTTTCTTATAAGCCCCCCTTATATATGAAAGATCTCATAGCCTATTCTACAGGCTGAGCAACCCCAGCTCTCTCAGCCTTTTATCCCAGCACAGGTATTCCAACCCTCTGACTGTTATCATGGCTTTCCTCTGGACCTCCTCTAACAGGTTCATGTAGTTCTTGTACTGGGATGCAGTACTCTCAGTGGAGTTGTGCAACAGCAGAGTCGGGGGAGAGAATCACCTCTCCTGTCAAAGCCCAGTGTATATTTCAGGCTGGTGCGTCTCGGGGTGGTTGGTGGGGGAAGGGGCAAGTGCTGTCCAAGCTACTTCTCTGTCCCACCGTGGGGAGAAAGAGAAGGCCGGCTGTGTCCCATACACAGAAGCAGGCCGCTTCCACCCACCCGTGCCTGGAAGGGCACTGAATTCTCACCCACGTGTTCCAGATAGCTCACGCACAGTCAGAGGCAAGGAGTGGAGGGCCCTCTCATATGGCAAATTCTGGCAAGGCTTTATTTCTGTTGCTGAAGGGCAGCCAGGGATGAAAGAGGGCAAGGCCAGCATGGCCTGGACTTATAAAGGGTACAAACTGGGGACTGGGGACAAGGTGTGGGGTCAGTACAATAGGATGGGGAGAGGGATGGGGTCAAAGGTCTGCCCAGGTAAGCAGGGTCAGGTTACAGCTGCCTTAGCCCAAGTCAATGGGGAGTGAGAGGCTTTTCCCAGGGTATCTGGGTTTTCTCAGATTTTGGTGTCAGCCCAGCACTGGAGGTCATCTTCACCCACCCCAACAGCCCAGGGCTGCAGGCTTGTACAGATCCAAAGAGCTTCTCCAGTCCCGGGTATAACTCATCAATGCCCAGATTGAAGGCACTGCCCCAGCCTGCCTCCTGAAGAACCTCCGTCTATACCCTCAAGCAAGGAAGAAGCCAGTAAGAAGCAGCTCCTGTGAGGTGGGGTAGTGCTTTTTATCATGCCAATATCCCTCCCTTACACCACTGGCTCAGGCATGAAAACTTCTCTCTGGAGAAGTACTGGGACATTCACATGTAGGCATGAAGGTATTTATCTAATGATGGGTCATAATTCACTCAATTAGGCTGACTTGAGAGACAGCTGTCATGTCTTAGAAGGTGTCATAAACCACCAATGATCCCTGAAGCACCCAGACTCATTTCTGAGGCCTCTCACCACAGGACTGCACATGATCTGCAGTGGTACATCCAACTATGTAAAACTCCTCTCCTTCCACTCCCCCCAAGGGCTGCATCCCCATACCCAGCTGCACAACTGCTGCAATCTTCAAGTTGTACTGAAAAGAACAAGGACAGAGGACTTGAATTCTGGGAGGATAACAAAGCTTAGAAGTTTAGCATTTATAAAAAGTATGTAGCTATGGTTGTGAATATTACTGCTACACTGATATCCAAAACAAGTACTGAAAATGCAGAAAACTCCTATAATTGAAGTCAACTGGTAACCTCCAAATAACCTTCTCAGGCTTTGCAAGCACAGACAAGAGCATACAATAAAATGGAAACTTCTGCTTTAAATCAGACATGCACAGTTATGCACCAAGTCATGGCAGCAAACAGGGTGAGAGGCTCCAAAACTGGGCTATGCATTGAACTAATTATGCTTAGTTCAGTGAAGCAACAAAAAGGTGCTGTATGTAGATATACTATCTTAATGTGTTCATGGTATTAAAAGGCAGTTTAGTACACTCTGTATCTCTAGCCTGGAGTATGATATATAGTCCCACAGCAAATAGATATTCAATGAATTTGCTGTGAGTTTCTTGTTTATTTGGGGCAAAATAAGAAAAGATCACTACTTCTGAATCATCTGCCCCAAGTTTGTCAAAGCCCACCACAGGCTTTAAGTACTTCCTGTTAACAGAACTTGCTTTGCAAATTTAAACCTAGACAAAGTTGCATAGTGTTATCAGATTATATACACACAAAAGAAATAAGTCACCACAAAACGAACAGTTTCAGATATCAGAATATGACTTACATTTAATTAAAACAAGTTTTGATTGAAATACATTTGCAGTCAACTTTTAGTTCATAAAGCTTTTAGTTCAACTGATTGGGTTTTTTTGGTCCATTAAGTAAAGGTACTTCCTTCCAATCAAGGTAGTAATTTCGCTATTTTACTCAGTCTTCCGTTGAAGTTTGTTTTTTTCTGGCTGGAAGAAGTGTTTTTCAAGAGCGTTTACCAATTCATCTAGTTCCTTCTTCAGCTGTTCAACATCACTGGGAAACAAATTTCACACAAACACAGAAAACAGTGAAACAATAGAAAAGCTAAAGAGTATATTTTCAGTATGAGGAATTTTTAAATCTGTTGCATTGCTTTAGACAAACATTTTCTATTAGTGCTAAAAGTGTATACATTTGATTCCTTATGGCAATGCACTGATGTTCACTTTCAACTGATACGCACAAAGGCTATGAAGAAACATAACCCCACAATATAACCTAAAGTAGAATGGCCAATTTAAATTCAGAAGATCTTCTATTACTAAATATAAGTGACTAGAAGTGTAATTTTTATACTTTTAACAGTATTCGTAGATGACTTTTCATCTGTGAAAAAAATTCATTTCATTACATAAGTTAATAATAACTTATCTTTACAACCATATAATTTCCAAAGCTACCATTCAAGGATATAATTACTAAACATAAAAGGGTTTGAAATATATTAGAACAGCTTATATTTGATTAAATAATATTAAAGCAACTATGCATGTAAAAAGAGGGCAAAAATATTTACGTTTTTTTAAAGTAGAATGTTTTCCCAGATACTGTTTTCACTGAGTGCAAATCTGAGTTCAAAAGAATATCAGTGACAACAAGAATGTGTCAAAAAATTTTGCATAGTTGAAGCTTTATACAAATACATTCACTAAAGTGACTTTTGTGATATTTAGTCGTGGAGGGCCGTTATCTCACTAAAACAATACCAAAAAGCCACACAGCCTCTGTTACACCAAATGTACTGCTGTAAGTGACAATACCTGTTTCCAGGGGGTGCACAAAGTTCAGAATAGTATTTGATCTTTGGTTCTGTCCCACTGGTTCTCATTGTGGCCACTCCTCCATTGGCAAAAGTGAATGTTATCATTTGGCTGCTTTTACTAGTAGGAAGTATCTAGAAATATTAAGAATGTTTTTAAAAGCTTGGAAAGAGACTATATATAAACCCTTACCTTGATGTCAGATAATATGACAAAAGCATCAGCTGAAATTCAAGTTTAGTTCTGTTTTCTTCAACACTGTGGTCTTGAGACCACAAGGACAGCCTTGCCCTCATCCTGGAAACTGGTAGAACTGCATCACTGCTAGGTAGCTCATTTCAAATCTAGTCAACTTTTTACTGTTAACAGAAACTGTGCTGTCATGGCATTTCCCACAAGAAAAGGAAATGGAGACTGAGGAAAAATATAGAATCCAAAGCCACATCTTAGTAGACAGTTTAACTTGCACTCACAAGGAAATAATGCAGATTGCTGTAGCAAGGCAGCACCCTTTACAAACTGTCAGCTTGGAGGGAAAAATACCCCACAAAACCTAACAAAAAACCCCACACCCCCTCAGCTTCACTTCTCTCACCAAGGCAAAACAATCATCACCAATCTAACTTATGTTATGACTCAGTATGTAAATATGTTTAGTGTTTCTTCACAGAATGTTTTATGTATGTGTACATATATCACATATGATTTACATGGAATTTAAAAAGATACTTACAGCCTTTTGGTCTGGCTGGCTGCTGTCATACCCAGTAGTTAGATCCCTTATTCCAGAAACTTTAAATCTACCACAAGACTTTGGGTATGTGTTTTTTCCATCAAAATTTCTAAGGTTGTCAAAAAGCTGTTGGATAACTTTAGGATCATGGCAGATGAAATATGAAGCTTTGGTAATATGGAAGCCATATCTGTGAAGACACAATATTAGGGAATCCAAGAAGCAATGTTCTAGGAGTTGTACACCAGACACATTATACAACCTTCCAAAAAGCAGCACTCTGTACTCAGGCTCACCCAACTGAAGCACCAGTTCATGCTCTTACAATTTTTAAAAGGTCTAAACAGCTTAATTATCCTATTTTATATACTTTAAAGAAACTCCTGTGTGGATGCCTTTTATTTTTAATGATTAAAACTGAGAAAGTTTACAGCAAAACCAGAAGAAAAAAAGATGCCATTATTGCCTTGAAGAGTTCTAACCACCATAAGAAGGGATTACATCTCATAGCTTCTTTAACTGGACTCCAGCTGATCTTTTCTAAGTAAAACAAATTCTAGACTGCTTTTTCCAATCACACTTCATTGAAGTGTTTCTACTCTCCCATTAAAGTGTTTCTAGTAAACCAAACTGTTCTGAATGTTGCCTCTTTACCTCACTTGTTTGCTGCCAGGTAAGACAAATGACCTGGTAACACTGACTTTTCAAAATAGCATGTTGTTGAAAAACATACAAGCCTGGACTGGTTGTTAAAGTGATCTTTAACTTGCTACAGATTGAGACATGCTAAATATCCTTGATGGCAGTGAAAATTGGAGGAGCAGGATCTTCATTAGTACTAGGATGTGTATGCTAGAAATCTGACAGGCTTCTTAAATAGGGTCATGTTTATACCTAAATGGACATATTGAAGGTTAATAGTAGTTAAATTATTCTTAAGAATTCAGTAAGGGGAATTTACAAAACCCATCCTGTAACTGGAAGAAGTGATAAGCCTACTAGGACTGTGTCCTTTCTCCTGATCTGCATTTACTTCTTTGAGACAGAGTCCCCTTCTACATTTCCAAAATACAAAATAGAGTTTCTTCTGCTTCAATTGTAACTCACAAACCAAATCTGACAAAAAAGAAAAGTAGTAAGGAGTAGAAAACTGCAACTCTATACTAGCCACAAACAAACAAAAATCAAACACACATGAAACAACTCCCAAAACAAAACAAGAACCCTCCTTCCAGTTCATTGTAAAACATCAGTTGAACAGGGCACATTTGTATCCTTCCCTGTATCTGTAGGTTTGCCACAAAGAGTGACTATGTATAGAGACATCTTACAGACCGCTTTTATCCTAAAGCAGCTCTGAGTCCTCTTCAGTGGCTATGTACACAGCACCACTGTGGCACAGCTCAATTCCACTCAGTTAAATATTCTGAGATCAACCTGAAGCAGGTATTTACTAAATTAGTATTTAAAAAACATAATAAAAGCCCCTCAAGCCAGAGGCTGAATATTCAATTCTTGAATATGCACTTCCAGCTAGTAGTATTTAAGGGAATTCTCACATCTGATGCTACATTTGCCACTCTAGGTATGAATTAATCTTTCATGCTTTTATATTACACAATTTATCTATGCAGTGTAAGCAAGTCTTTGTCACTTGATTCCTTCCTAAAGAGACAATGAAGCAAGCATGGCTAGTGCTGCACACAAATGAGAATTCAGGATTGGCAGGACAAGCAGCACACAGGCTGGAGTTTTCCATGAGTCTCCTTGCAGGTTCCACACTCCCTTGTTAGTGTCTATGAGACACAAAGGGTTGAAGAGTATCAAACAGCCTGTGCTGCTCCCTCCTTTAAAACAAACAACTCAAAACCTCCACAAAAACCACTCCCTGCCCCATGAAATCCAACAGTCATCTTTGCTATTGATTTCTTGGAACCCATTAAAAATGAACAAAAGAAAAAGTAGTGCCTCATACTAAAAGCTCTCAGAGGGATCCCCAGCTGTATATAGCCAAGAGTAATGGCCAGTCACAGGACTTCTGCATATTCTGCTCAAATCTCATTAATTGGGAGCAGAAAGAGGAAAGGACAACCAAAACTCAACAACAAGCATCCATCAAAAAAAAAAAAAAAGACAGAATAATATAATAAAAAGCCTAACTTTAGAGCTAACAACTAGAATTAATTTAATCACAAGTAGCCTTGCAAGGACAGAAGCAAGCTGGCTTCTATGTATAGCATAAATAAGCCAGAGCTACTTAGACCCATTCTGCCATTGGCATTTTTGTGTGTCTGGCTCATTTAAGCAGCAAGAAGTACTATGATCTCTGCAGTTCAGCAATACAGCTGGCCAAAAACCTGCTCAATCTTCTGTAAAAGAACACTAGTGCAGAACTTCTCATAAGGGAAAAACCTTTCAGACAAACAAACAAAACCACCACAAAGATCTCATTAACTAATAGAGAATTAGCTAGGTAGTTATTACTATATATATTACTATACCTTAAAATATGTATATTACTATACCTTAAAACAACACAAAACAGCCATAAATATATTCATGTCCACAAGGCAGGAGCACTTTCTGGAAGATTACTATTAGTACAGAATTGTCTTAATAGTAAAATAACCCACATTTTTATCTCTTTATAAACTATAGGTTGTTATTGAGTCCTTATTAACCCCAGTATGTGAAACTGAGAAAATCTGAAAAATAAAAAATTCAAACTGAACTCACTCATCATAGACAGCTTTCAGCTGCTGAGACAAAGACAAATTCCTGGTTGCCAAAAAGCTAGCCATCTCTGCAGTTATAACAGCAGCACTGACACCATCTTTGTCCAGAACAGCAGGACAGCACATATACCCTAAACAAAGAACATTAGATATAATTTGACACATTTTTAACAGGAAATAGGATGGGGAGGGAAGGTTAGCTAACATCTTTTAAAGGAGAAATGCACCACCATAGTACAGACATTTTAGAGTCAAACCAAAACTAGAAAAATTTTATCTTCTAATCAATGTTAATTTTAATAAGCAAGGTATTTAATGGAATTTCAAGACAGATATTTGCATCATATCAGTGCTACATGCTCCCAAGTCCTTATGGAGTCTTCTTGAAAGAGAAATGCCACACTGCAGGAACAATGCAAGTATAGCATTGTCTCAAATGTGATTACTTTATACAGTAGTGTAAGGTAACACTGATAATTATCTGTGAAATTAGTCACATTTTCTCCACTTTTCAGGTACTGAGATACTTAAGAAATAGCACTATAGCTTTACAATTTCCTCCTCATGAATTCATAACTTGTATTTGTGGCTTTCAACCATGGCTTTCCAGTTTACAAATGTAATTTGGGGTAGTTTTTACTTTATTTTATTCACATTTATACGTAGCTTAAATCTGTCAGGTAAAAAAACTCAACTTCAAGTCTGAAAAATGTGTTTGTTTCTTTTTTTAAAATAGTTTACACAGAATTTGCAGTCCAAATCTACATAGCCTTAAACTGTAGATATATACCCATATCTCACAAACTTTGTCCTAAGCAGAAATACAAAGGTTTTAACCAGTAGTATCAATTAGCCAAATAGATAATTATCTGTTACTCACTGGAAATACGCCCATTGTGTTGCCATTTTAACTTTTTTTTTTACATTTTACTTCATTGCTGAAACGCCAACAGAGCACTGGCAAAGGATGCCCAGAAAGGTTGCAGAATCTCCTTCCGGAGATATTCAAGAACCATCTGGGCCCAGTCCTGTGTAATGTGCCCTAGGATACCCTGCTTGACCAGGAAGGTTGGACCAAAAGACCTCCAGCAGTCCCTTCCAAACTTACCCATTCTGTGATTCTCTGCAATTCTGTCACTTTTTGCAGTTCTACTTTCACTGTTTTGCAAGATGTGAAAACATAACATTCTGTCTCTTACCTATAGCTTCCTCAAATGCAAAAAGAACAGCTTTTCCCTGGTCCATGAGCTGTTTGGCACGGTTTCCCATCCACTTGAAACCTGTCAGTGTTTCCTACAGCAGTGAGGAGAAAGCAAAGGCATTAAAAAGAAAAGCAATGTTTTATGAACATATGATACTTTGTAGGAAACCAAATAAAAGAACACGGAAAAATGTGTAACATGTTGCTTACCTCAAAGTGAAAACCTTCCTTTAGTGCAATTGCTCTCAGGATTTTGGAAGAAACAGTACTGGATAACATGTAGACATCTTTAATGGCACTAGTATCCCTACTGTTATTTTTCCAGCAAGTGAAGATCCACCAGCCTAAAAGAGCTCCTAGTTCATTTCCAGAAAACACTTTCCATTCACCACTAGAGGAAAAAAAATATTAGAAAGTACATGAATTCAAAGGATAATGCAGGGGGGGGGAAAAATCTATTGCTTTTTCTATAAATGAACATTAACAAATAAACCACTGCCTTGGAATTCCAAGTAAAAGTAACAAGGTATCATGTGTTCATTATGAACAAACAAAAAAACGCCTCCCCCAAAGCGTTCTGAAACTGTTACCTTTCTTCTCCATCATACACATAAGCTTTTGTGTTTATCCAAAGATGAAACAGTGCTATTTCTAACATATTTAAAGTAAAACAAAAATGTTTAGCAGACAAATTAGAAACTCAGTGATTAAGACAAGCACAAAGACACAAAAATACAGTTCTCAAGTGATCAGTATTTTTAGTTGACCTAGTGGCAAATACTTTTTATTTAATCACAAATACATCAATTGGTCATTGGGAAGATCAGAAAAAAAATCTCAAGTGCATAAAAAAGGTGTTGCTAGAACAGGGGAAAAAAAAAGAAGAATAAAAGACATGTCAAAATCGTCCAAAAACTTCCCAGTCACAAAAGGGGACAAAAACATTACCAAACTGACAAAACCAAGACCTACAGAAACGGTACCTGTTGTGAAAGAGAAGCAGACTCAGTCTCCTGCATTTACTGATGCCAACAGGCACAAAGCAATGCACAGCGGCAACTTAGTGTAAGAGCGCTGAGAGAGTGTGCTCTAGCAGGAGTTTCTGTCAAAGAAGAAGTACAGATACTGTAGAAGCCTATATTAATATTTGATTAGAGTATGAAAAGCTACAGCAGAAGTCTGAGAGGATGCAGGACAGGAAGTTAGGAGACAACTAAGACTGGCTAAACAAAGTACAGAGATAGCAAGATGAGAGCACCACGCTCCCGCTGGTAATGGATACAATAAACTAACACTCCTCTTCAAGTTCCTAGTAGCTCTAAATTTTCAGACAAAAAGCATGAGTGACTTTGCATTCTTGTTTTAACCCATCATAATTAGCACAATCTGAAGCTTTTTATACCTTTTCCTCAATGGTGAATTGCCAACTGAGGCTGGCACAGACCAAAACAATTGAAATATAAACCTTCCAACTAACACTGTCCAAGATACAGCAGAGTGTCCACAAAAGACCATTCTTCTTCTAAAGACAGAGAAGCCTCCTTAGTTCATCCTGTGAGGTTAATGAGTTTAAAAGCACCCCAAAACCCCAAAGCACTTCCACTTTTAAAGCTACTACTAGACCAAAAGAGGTTATCTGTTGAGCAAAACAGGTATTTGCACTGTCTCCTTTTATAGGACTTTTGAAATTTGTCTAACTGATACAGATTCAACTATTTAATTCATTCACAACCACTGAAGAAATCCAGCAAATGCCCACATCATCCCTTGGCTATCAAAGACTGTTGCCATAATTTCACATCCCTCTTTTGGCTCTCGTGCACAGGGAATTCATATATGCTGTCCCAGTAGATTTTTTCTCTGCTTCTCCCTTTGCTGAAAACCTTGAATCTTATTTTCACTAGTTTCTAACTGCTCAGATTAGTTTCTGCTTTATCAAGGTAGATAAAGGAGAAACAGCACTATTGCAGATACGATACCAAGTGCTTGAACATCAGCTTTCTTTTATTCATTAGAAAAAACCACAATACAGAAATGTAAACAATTGCAGAAGTACAGGATATCAGAGACCATGAAATAAGGGGACAGCCACATTGAGTCAGAGCTATAGGTTACATTTCACAGATATGAACAATTTATAAGCCCCTGATTGAGCAAATTTACCTTTTGTGATCCCCTTCTTTGACTGGGTATGCAAAGATAAATAATGCATATACAGTGGGCTCTTGAAGGGGAGAGTACAAATGACTACACCGAGAAGTATTAAACAGTGAGAAACCTTAAGGTGAAATGCAAACATGTAACATTATGTAAAGAAGTGGGAAACTGAGCAAAAGAAGCACAAATCATCTAATAATTAGTAAAATGTTTTGTTTAACAGGATTTGAGAAAGAAGACACTTGTACTAAAGAACAGAGATTATCGGGGAACTATAAAGATTCTCCTGAATCCAAGCTATTGTTTAATAAATCTAGTATAAAAGAATGTTTATCAGTCTTACGTGGAAAAATTCTAACTGAAAACCTACCTTTGAAAAGGTTTAGCACAATAACAACAATTCACTTGCTTCTGTGCATGCCTAAAATACAGCAAGCATCAAGTATTTATTCAGGCTTCTGTACAGTGTCTATAATTGATCATTATTTCATATCCTGCCCCTACTGTAGTCTGCTTCATATAGTCCTCTCACATTTCTATGTGTTTTCAAGCCAAAATTGACTACTGTGACTATCCTTCCTCTGCAACACAGGTAGCAAGAATTCTCCAAATGAGCCTAGCCTTGGAGTAAAAAATGTCAACGGTTTGCATTACTTGATTACCATACCTCTCTTGTTTCTCTGCCACTGCAAGTCGATCAGCATCAGGATCATTTGCTAAAATGATTCTTGCCCCATCTCTTTCGGCCAAAGCAAAAGACAATGTCTGGAAAAGTGGCAAGACAGACCAGATGAGCATTAATATTCCCATATAATATTTTCACTTTCTTTATAGGTTTGAAGTAATTTTCTCAATTTATTTACTCTCAAACACCCAAAATCATTACGTGGCTCTCAAAAAACCCAGAAACTTCTAGCCTGACAACAACAGAACATAGGACATTTAAATTTAACTACATCATTCCACTTCTGTAGCCCAACTTGAAAGCTACCTAGATTTAATGGGATCCTTCGGTAACAAAGTGTATCAGAAATAGTAGCAGAAATTCTAAGCACCTCTCAGGACTTCTCCTGCCCCCTCCTGGTGTTGTGTCAGAACAAAACAGAAGCCTTACAAAACCAACTAAGAAGATTTTTATTATTATTCTATTTTTTAAAATTAACTATGATTTTGTTCTTTATGCAGATCCTGCCCATTTTGTTAGAGCACAGAACAAAGCAGTTGAAAGTTACAGCTAATTACCTGACTGGTTCAAAAAGGGTTATGTCAATGAAAGGATACCAGCTAATTCTGCACTAAATGTAAGGCTATGAAACAGATTCAAAATAGATCTTCCACCAACATCTACAGCTGACTTCTGGCAAAAAGGAAAACACTGAAAGACATTGCAACTATTTTTTAAAAAAAAATCTATTTACCAGAACACCTTTGCCTTCTTCAGGATTTGGATACTTCACTGTGGGAAAGTCTGGATCAGGATCTTTCTGCTCCGGAACAGCAAAAGGAGGGCTAAGATCAAATGCCTTGAATGCCAATTGCACAAATTTATGTCCTACGCCATGCACAGAAGTATGAACAAATTTCAGGTTTGTTTCTTTGTTTATATTCCTGAAATAAAACAGGTTAACAGTAAACTTGGACATGGAAGAATGTTCTGCGCAAAACTGACTATGTTTGGAAACAGATACAACTCAGTATTCTATATCACTGTTAAAATTATGAATTAAAGGAGATCAGAATTTAAAAGTAATGGCTTGAAAATTGGCTTAGCTTAATTTTTCAACAATGAGTTACTCTTGGCATCCAATATCCTGGTACATGTAAATCACTGGAGTAAGAAAGACAGTACACTCTACACATACTAAAGAAAGCAAGCAAAAAGCAAATGCAACTGACTAAAGAGACTCTTCATCCCCAACTCTAGCATTTAAAATACCACCAAAGACTGTGACCACAGTGAGTTAACAGCAGCTTGCCCAAGTTGAGCACACTCATGTTTAGGAAGTAGAGTACTGAAAGCATAGGACATAACTAAAATCATGCAAACTCCTAAGGAAACATTTAATTCCAATTCTGAAAAAGCAGTGTAATAGCCTCAGCTTTCTAGTAATTCTGACTGTTTTTAGCAAGAGAAAGAACATAGTTACTGCTGGTTAAAATCTTTATATAAAATAAGCAGATCTAAAAGGCTGATACTCATCCAATACATAAATAAATTCTAACTGTTAATCAACAAGAGAAACATCCACTTCATTTCGTTGAGTAAAGATTTTACTGAGCAAGTAATAGGAATAGGCTGTTGTGAGGCATCCAAGGCTACCAGGAGCACAGGCAAGGTTAGAATGACAGAGCAAGACCTCCTTCATCCAGAACTGGCTCAACAACCTGGTTCACCATCTCTCTTGTTTTAGGGCTGGTGGGCTGCCCATGTCAGCTCACCTCCAGCACCATGATATAGCCCCAGTCTTTCTATAGCACTTGGCTGATGCATGGCCATGAAAATACAGGGAGATGATATCATCAGAAATCTGCTCACTTTGATGGGTTAGACTTCTGCCAGGACAGTTTTATGAACTGGCTTCCTACACCACCACACAGCTGCCAGTGCTAAAAGATGACAAAAAGGCACAGGCAGAACTGGGTCATGGCAGGATTGTGGCCACTCTCACTTCCACCAATTTAAACTGCCCTGCTAACATACTAGATGGAATATCCTGTATTCCTAGAGGAATTAACATCAGTCACCTGTAAAAGCACTGTTTCTGAATGTCTTTGAAATACTCCTTATTGACCATGGCATATGGATCATGAAGAAGCAGGCTGCTGTCAATCAGTTTGTCATCCCAAGCCTGAGGCCACGGCTCTTGGTTCTCCTCAATAGCCTGAGAAATTCCTTTGTCATGAGGGGAAATGATCTGAGCACCGTTTTCCCAGTAAACCTAAATAAAAAGTAGGGTGAGTATTTGATCATTAATCTTGCAAGATAATTTTGTTATGCTTTTGTTGGTTAAGGTGTAGTACATTCAGTAGACTACTACAATAAATTAGGTTAGGTATACCCAAAGTATTCTGTTCATATTCTCAGTGTTTCTTCGCATATCCCATTTTTATTCTATCAAAAAAAAAGCAGTTTAGTTTTATCAAAAGATATCAAGATCCATAAAGAAACACAATACAAGACCCAGTCATTTATTGAAAAATCTTCCATTTTTGTATTTTGGAAACAGTCTGTAAATGATTTGCCCAGCTACTGAATGACTGGTACACAGGCAATTCAGCTGTGTTTTTATCAGTGGAAAGCAGATTTCTGTCACAGAAAGAACTTACACTGATAACTGTGTCACTTCGCAAAAGAAAAATATTAATGGAATAATACACAAAAAATTAATGGAATTTATTCAAAATGTTTTGTACAAGCAACTCCTTAGGTTTTACATAATTTGAATTTTCTGTGTTTGTAAAACTAAAGAGATCTTTCAAAATCATGAATTGGAGAAATAATTAATGCTTTTGAAAAGAGGCTAATATTTTGAAGTGCTCCAAAGTATGCAATGTCATTACTTCCTGCTTTCCACAGCAAAGACTTTAATTGTATTATTATTATAACATGATACTACCTTTAAATACATAGATCAGAGAGAGACTAGTAATTAATTTAGTCTATATCACGATAGGAGCTATATAAAATTGCATTAGTTTCTCTACATGGGAAAAAAAGAGCCAGAAAATAGATCACATTGGAATACCTTGTAACCATTGTCTTGTTTAGGATTATGGGAAGCAGTAACCATAATTCCAGCACAAAGCTTCAGATGAGTTACTGTGTATGGCTGTAACAAGAAAAAGTTACTGTAGTAGAATGTGCAACATAATATATATATTTTCTTCTCATGCATATATAATACTTTCATAGTGCTGAATGAAAAGAAAGCCAGGATGTGATTCCTACACACTGGCTTCCTAAAGAAGAAGCTAAATAGTACTTGCTCCACGCGGCACAACTTTAGCCCGTGTTTTCCCTGGTGCATTTTTCCAGATGCTTTGTGAACCTCTGGGGTAGTGTATTTCTAGAAGGAAGCTGGATGCCTATGTTGCCTACTGTAGAATGACCCGGGGTACCTGAGGCCTCAGAGTGTGCCAGGTCTGTTGGGGTAACAACAAAAGTCTGCAAGGGGCAGAGAACTGCAGCTCAAGCAGTTGGGAGCAGCTACTCCATCGGGGCTCCAAAGAGAATTGCTTTGGAGAGAGCTCTTATAAATTAGCTCAAAACAGATGGAGTAAATTACAAATAAAGCATTATTCATGAACACAGGTCCAATTTGTGTTTACTCCTGGCTCTTTATTTAATAGAGAAATGCAGTTAACTGCAATTCTTGCAACACCACTTTAAGCTGCACTATGAAGAATTTGACCCTAAATCTACAGAAAGTTGTATCAGTATAAGAATGGTACATAGAAAGTCTTCATACCACTATGTTCTGTTTGCAATGCTCATTGGAGCAACCGGTATCAAGAGAAATTATTGCTTTTAGTACAAGGGCCAAGAGCAGGGCTTTTCTGTATTGCTGTACGGACACCTGGTGTTCTCATGGGGGCATCATGGACACAATTCAACAACCCTTCTGGCAAAACATCACTGCACTCTAACAACTTGCTGTTTTGGATTCCATAGCTGCCCTTGCCCCTCCTCCCACAAAAAAAAAAAAAAAGGGGGGGGAAAAAAAGAGAAGGGAAAAAAAAAAGGAAAGAAAGGTAAAAATCCAGCCAGATTAGCAATCACAAAACTAAATGCAACTGTATGTTTCAGAATTCAGACTCCACAGCAATCTAGAAATGATGAGATGCTTTCTGCAAGATGTCTGCCTGAAAACAGGAATGAATAGATATGCAGCCCTCTGTTCTGACATTCCACATTCTCCCTTCTTTTGCTATGGATATTGTAAGCTAAACATAGCTATATAAGTACAAGACTAACTACAAGAAGAGCTTAAAAAATAAGAACTGGTTTATGTAGAACTGGTTTTGTGGTTAAGTAATGCAAGGTATCTGACAGAACTTGTGTATATATAAAGCAGATGCAGTACATAAAAAGATATAATAGAAAAACCTACCACAAAGGGAGTTGGTATTATATCAGAGAAAAGATAAACTGGAACTCCCTGACTGATGAAGGTATTGGCAGCAAGTCTTGCAAACCTAAACAGGAAGAAAAGATACCTAGGGAATATATTAATTTTCTTACCAAGTAGTTTCCTAGAATTCACAGCCTTCCCTCCTACCCTAATGCAATTACAAAATCCCAACAACAAACACCACAACTTATCAATATATTTCAATTATTCTACAGACACAATTTAAATGTGTTCATTCACTAGTCCCAATAGACAAAACACAACTCTGAGAACTGCTTTGGCATTACCAGAATGTAAAAATACTGTAAATCCAGCACATTAATTCACTTTACAGAAAGAAAATACAGTTGAAGAAGATATAAAGTCATAATGGGTCACACAAAACATCTACAAAATACTAAATACAAAACCTAAGAAGTACCTTTTGCTACTACCTCCACTGGAAAGATGAGCACGAGCATCAAACCCAATCACAACTCCTCTCTTTTTCAGGTCACTGAAATTCTTCTCAAGGTATCTGCAAAATCCCTGCAGACAACAACAAATCCACCTCATTAACCCAATCTTGCTGTTTAATTTATCACAGCATTAAGAGAATTGCTAAGATCCTAATGTCTTAGGAAGGTGAGCACACATAGCATCTCACTGAACTGTTCTGTGATTCAGCTTGTCCAGGACCAATAAACACTAAGAAATATCAGAAACCTTCAAATCAATATTGCAAACCTGGACAGCATTTAAGTATTTTTTAAAATACCAGAACCAGCTCCAAAGAGGAACAGACAACAAGATTAGTCCGAATTGGAGATTTTGAGAACTGATTCAGCTGTCTTAGGTCTCACAGGAGGAAGAGAACAGCCGGCCAGTGTTTCAGATTTTTAACCGAATCTCACCCTTATTAATGGCATCTCTTCAGCACATGATACGTCACAGCTCCAGGCTGCAGTAATTGAAGGTTCTGGGTTTCTTCCCAAGTAGATCTACTTTAGGATCCATGTATGTATACATACCTTCACTGTCTTTATGCAAATCCATGTCCAACACACACAAAGCTTAGCCAAATGTTGGCTACCTTTGGGGTTTTTTCTGTAGTTGTTACAACAGCACTAACTATTCTTAATTGCAGCTGTGTGTAAATTAAATTGCAAATCAAATATGGAAAGTAACTTCTTTTAATGGTTTAATAGCTTCTCTCTGCTTGTTTTCAGAGATCAGCACTCAGTAATCTAAATTACTTCCTAAAACTGGAAGAATAAGAGACAACTTGTACTTCCATAGAATACTTTGCTTCCCACAAATGAGGCTCTTCCATTCATATATACAACCAGTTAAGTGAGATAAAGTGCTGAACACAATACCTGGGTTGTCTGGATAATAGTCAAGTCATTCATGTGGGAAATCCCTGCTCCCATGGCAGCTCGGAGCCCTGCTGTGCCAAACTCCATCCGTGAGCCAAAGTATTTCTGCAGTTCTCCGGCATTTCCTTCCGCAAGCAGTTGTTTCACGATTGCGTAAGTTTTTGGATTCTGTTGATACAAAATTCAGATATTTTAAATGAGGCTTTGTTTGTTTCAACAGAACTCTTTTTCTGTCCCAGTCTTTGGGTTTCAGTATCAAAACACGGCACACAACTTCAAGAACACTGGGATGTTAAAAGATTTCCAAGATGTTGATTTTAATGTTTTCTATTTTTAAAAATAAAAAAACCAAAAAGCAGCACTTTCACAGTTCACAGAATTTTTCCTCATCACAAGAACTACACTAAACATTTAAGAAAGTAAATTAAGCTGATTATTATGAAATATTTGTTATCTCTATAGCACTATATGTAGAGTTTAAAACAAATTAAATCATAATCTTGTCACAAGACTGGCTAGCACCAGAGGCAGCAGCAAAACTAAGTAGATTGGGCAGAAGAAAATTTCTAACATATTTGCAGGTAATGCCTGTAAAAATAAGCACAACCCCAGGAGAAAAGCCTCCAAATTAAAGCCAAATTCTTAAATAAAATTACTCGAGAGTGGCAACAAAAGGGCCATATCAGACTGCTTTAGAACTGTGAGGAGTTTCTAACTTCCACTGCTTTTCTTGATATATTGCTTCCACAGACTCTCTGTTGTTACTAACTGTTTCCAGACTCAGGGAATTAGAAAAGTCCTGTATGCCTCGACTTCTCAATCTTAATAATATGAGACTTGTGTAGCTCAGTATTTGATTTCTTGAGAACTGATGAGCCAAGAGGACAGATGACAGGTGGCAGACTCCTGACAACAGGATTATCTGGAGAGGCAGCAGGTTACCCACTGCACAAGTACACACACTTTACTCTGGAGTACAAAGATTATAATTTCCAAAGGGACACAAACTTTGATTTCCAGGCAATCAAATGACCTCATAAAAGCCACAGACACTACTATTTCCTGGATTACCTAGGTATGCTTACGGCAAAGGAAAGCATATCATTCTAGGCAAAAAGGAAAAAAGTAACCTAAATGTAAAACCATGTATCTTCTCCAGCTTCAGAAAATGCTGCAGAACACAGTAGTAGGCATGTGAGTAAGCTTGCATACAAAGGTATAAGGATTCTGCACATCAAACCAAGACCAGAATCAGGATGTCCTAAGCACTGACCTGTGCACCCACTGCTGCAGGATAAACAACATAGTTTAAATAAATACTTAAAAAGCTAAAGAACCTTTGGTGCTAATAAGCAAACCGCATAATACAGAATAAACTAAAGAATTAAAAAAAAAGAAATCTGGCTTCTTGAGTGCAATAAACCATCAGGTACCCCAGAATTACTGACTTCCTGTGCAAAAATTACCAATTTATCAGTCCAAGAATGTTGTAACTGACACTTCCTTGTAGGCGGCTTGACACAGTTATCCATTATTATTGGGTAATTACATTCTATAAGAATAAATATAATGCCATGTTGTTACAGAATATACAGGGCAGCATAACTATTCTGAGTTTAGGCTGTTTACAAGTTGACGTCAATTTGCTTTAACATCAGGCCTATGTCTCATAGGTAAAGCCTGAATAACACCATTTGTATCCAGTTTTGTATATTGCCTAGTCACCTTTTCACTCCCCTGCATGAGCTTTGTGCACGAGTCACCTCTTAATACTGAAATGGGCATGTTTTTAGGTAGATATCACACACATTTCTACAGATGTTTGATAGACTAGAAGCTATAATGCCAATGCAGAAGGACACCAGGAGCATCCTGCAGCGAGTTTTTTGTTTGTTGTTGTTGGAGGAATTTCCCAGGTTTGGTATCTACTGTGAAACTAGAGGGATCCTCCAGTTTTTTAAGACTGGTTAAATGTACATGTCCAGGTGGCTGCTCAAGTCTTAAGAGTTTCAGTCCATATAATTTGCTAAAGAAAATCTGATTGCATTAATTTAGTTGTTTAGATTGTTCCCCACTGCCTGCCTCCACCCCACACCAAGCAATGGTAAAAGCCAGGCCAGGTCTGTTCAATATAACAGAAGGATTTTTCCAGAACCACTGTTAATGTTTATGGCTATATTCTCCTAAGAATCTGCCTTTTTTTTTTTTTTTTTCTGGAGAATGTTATGATGCCATTGTATACAACTAAGTAAAAACACTAATCTTGGTTTCAGCTTTTTCTTCTGCTTAAACAAATTCTTCACAGCATCTCTACCAAAGAAGGATCAAATTGTATCTGAAGGATGAAGTGCTGGTTTTTTCCTTTCGTATTGATTCTCTCAGGTTACACTTTTTCTACTCTCAAATTAAACCAGATGTGAGTATGGGAGTACTATTTTCTGTGAATACAGTGGCAAGCGATTTAATACCAAGTTAATATCCACTAGAGCAATTAGCTTGAACATCACCTAGCAACACTCGAGTTATTTACTTTAATCTACACTACAGGAAGGCCCAAAGAGGTATCATCAGTAGAGGACTCTCCACAAGGTTTTAGAGTAGAGGAAAAACTTTTGACTAAACAAATTTTATTTTTACTAAAACCAGAAGCTACCTTCCATTCATAATTCTATGACTGATAATAGAAAGAATGAAAAATATGCTATTACTGTAATGATAACAAGCACAGTAATTGTCATCTAGGTAGAAACTTCCAGTTAGGTCAGCAGGACTGCATCAGCCATAAGGGTTTGCTCTTGCAGATGATTATTTTGTAAGAAACATGGAGCTTATCATTAAATATTAACCTATCTCTGCATGTCAAAAAGAAACCTTTTTTTTTATATCAGAGCAAATGGACAAGGGTTATATCTGATTCTTCTGTTGCTCAATACAAACATGTTACAGCTCCCTGAGAAATTAAAATACCTCATCATTTTTGAGCAATCAGCAATGAGTATTGCACACAGGTCAATTATTACTGAGTCAAAGATGCAAGTGTGAACAGAGGGCTAAATTTTCAAAAGTAAAGATGCTATAAGGGATACTGCATTAGACTTCCAGAGGGTTCAACAAAATAATCAGAATAACCAATTGAAAAGTAAATTATTACACAGAAGACAGGAATATAACTAATGCTGGTCAGAGAAGTTATGCATATAAGAGGCTCTTTAAAATGAAACTGTTTTCTCAAAATCAATTAAGCTGGGGGAGAAAAAAAAACCACAAAAGCTTATTGTCATTTGACGTGATCCATTAGCATTTCTGAAAAGAGGACTAGTTTGGCACTGCTTTGTCATTAATAAAACCAGAGCTGGATAACTGCTCAGTGAAATAGCTGAATGATCTTTAATGAAGAATCACAAGAAGCTTGAGATACTTCTAATGATGTCTTTTAGAACCTGGAAAGAATACTAAAAAGAGAATTATTATGTTTCCACTGATATTTTTGAAATAAGCGGAAGATGCCTTACTAAAAAGGTGGGTGTAATGCACAAAGCTCAGAGAGCATTGAAGAGTGTGGAGTCCAAGGGAGTCACTTTAGTGACTAAAGGGGGGCAATGGTCAGTGTGTTCCAATACAGCCGAATGATCAATTTATATGACAAGGAACATTAAAAAAACAAACCAAATATGCCAATAGAGGCCTGCATCTCAGTGGGATCCAGAGCAGCAAGCAACTACATGCTCATTTCAAGAACACCACTACGGCAAGATGTTTCTTTAGATATGTGGAGAACAGAAGTACACAGATTTTACTTCTGCATATAGTGCTGTCAAGACCAAAACTAAAGACAAAGAAAGATAAGTCTCAACAGGAAGGGAAATAACACGTGCTAAAATATTCCTAAGCAGTAGCAGAAAAAGGGGGAAATGACAGGAAACTGGACAATACTGAAGATTCAGGAGTTATTTTACTAACTGTGAGGATCACTAAGCACCTGAAAAAAACCAGGACTGACAGCTTCTGCATTTCCTAGTGTTTTTGAAGTGAGCCCACCTGTCTTTTGGAATCAATATTTTAGTACACAAAAATTTGGAGGTACCAGGAGGTTTTCAACACTGAAAGATAGGTAACATGGCAACGTATGCTGGTCTTTAATAATTTAAGACTATCAACTGCCCTGCGAGTGAAGCAGTTCGGAACAATAGGCCCTTTCGAAAGACATGCAGTACAGCTAAAAGCCAGACTCAGAGACCAGCCGGGTGGGTTTCTAGAGGAAAGCGGCGGCGGCTGCGGCAGGTGACAGAGCCGCGGCACCGGACGGGGGGCGGCAGCGGAGCTCGGCCCCGCAGCCCCACCTACGCCGGCTCCGCCGTGGGGCGGGAGGGGATGCGTGGAGGGAGAGCACCCCTTTGTCAGAGAGCTCTGAAAGCAGAGCCAAAGGAGCAAACAGGTGCCTTCACCCCACCCCAAACGGGCACAATGCAACAGCCGGGCGTCACCCCGTGCCTTCTGACCCTTCTCCAGCCTGTGCCCCCATCGCCCCCTACCCAGCCGCTGCCCGTCCGGAGCCGCCGCCGTCCCTCACCTTATCCCAGAGCAGCCACTGTTCGGCCGCACGGCGGAGCGCGNTCAGGGTCAGGGTCGGGGCCGGGGCCGGGGCCGGGGCCGGGGCCGGGGCCACGGCCGGATAGGGCAGCCCAGCATACGTCCCGCCCGCCGGGGCCGCTGTCGGGGCCCTCGCTTAGAGGGAGGGTTTAATAATTTTTTCCGCGGGGCGGTGAATGTTGTCATTCAGCTCCCGAGATACGGCGAGGCGCTGCCCCACCGCCGGTGGTGCTGCCCGGGGCGAAGACGAGTGCACAGCCCCCGGCGGGGCTGCGGCTGCCGGCCCGGGGCAGCCCCGGGGGGAGTCCCGGGCAGCCCCTGGCGGCCCCGGCCCCCGCACTGCGCCGAGCGAAGGAGGAGCGTTCCCAAAAGCAGAGGGAAATCTGCGATGAACAGCACAGCCGCCTCCTGCGCAGCATGGCTGACGGAAGAAAGTAGCGCTGTTAGAAGTGTCACTTGCCACGGACATTGGACTAAGGCGACTGAGATTCGTTTTTAAAGTCAAGATAAATGAGGAATGAGCTCGGGAGCACTCTAATTTGGGATGAAGATTATAACTAGATGATCTTTAAGGTCCTTTCTGACCCCAGACATTCTATGATTCTGTGATAAATTTTCATAGGAATAATGACTTGTACAGATATTTGAAAACCTTTCAAAGTTCATTAGTACATTTACCAGAATGCATGTGAGCAAGAGAAATGCTACACATCACTTGCAAAAATGTTAATGCACGTTCTTCTGATACTCACTACTGATCAGTAAAGCAATTGTTAAGATATCCTTATGGAAAAACCCTGAGATGAATAAGAAAAACAGACAAAAAAGATGTTGTTTGGCCACTTTTGGAATCATCTGTTTTCTCTGTCGTTTTGATAATGGTCATTTAACCCAATAACCCTGGCCTCTGCACCTCTCTGGCTGGACACAAATCTGACCTCAGCTGCAAAATTGAAAAGAAAAAAAAAAGGTAACTGAGTTTCACTCAGGAAAATTGACTGTGTTCCATCTGCCACAATTAACGAACAAGTTAATATGGCTTTGATTGAATAATCATTATAGCTTATAGCATAGTGTCTTGGTGAAAAACCTCAGCTGCCAAGCTGCTGCTCTGTCTAAATAGTTCCTATAACTTAGCTTGCATTTTGACTGGAATTCCCTGAAGATGCCATGATAAGCCCCTCCAGCCAGGTTGATTTCTTACAATTTTTTTGGGCAAACATATAGTCCAGAGAACACTGAGCCCTCTTTGTTGCTTAACAAGATTTCTGACATCAACTTCCCAAAGTATGAAGGGAAACAGCAGTCTGATTGCTCTGGAGATTCAGGGACAAGGCATTCTGGAGGTTTTCCCTACATTTTATCAGCCTCTGTCTGAAGCTGGGCTAGACCAGGTGATGCACATCTAAAGGGAGAGCTATACGGAATGACTGGGATTTCCCTGTTTAACTCTACAGTACAGGCCAAAGTAGGGGAAGATCCCTGAGAGTGGTACAAACGCAGAGCGTGTGTTGCAGGTGTTCTTAGGCTCCTGAGAAATGCGAGTTCACTGTGAAGTTATGTCTGTGATTAGCACAATTTTTCATGAAAACAATACAGTGTCAATTATTTCAAAATACCAAATAATTTAACAACTAGTTCTTTCCTAGTGATTCTTTCAAAAAGTGAATTTCTAAGAAAGAATTCAAAAACCAACAGTATTTCATGAGAAGCCCTAGATACTGAGTTGGAGAAAAGTTGGTTGACTACATGTCAAAATCAGATAAAACTGAGATATAAAGGATGAAGGGTTTTTTCTTTTATTTTCTTTTTTTTTCTTTCCTCAGCTGTTACTGAAACATGAAATTTAGAAATTCAGTAAAAGTAGAGTTTAGATAGTAAAGCACTAGGACTTTAGTGGGAGTAGGCAAAGCAAGCAACAGCTGGAACTAATTAACGGAGCTGGGAAGTAGTAGTGATTGATTACCTTGTTATAATTGTCTGTACAGCTGCACTTACCTGGATGATTTACAAAGACTACCAATTACTGTGACCCAAGGAAAACTAAGAAGGTCATCTTCCCAATTAAATCTTAGGAAAGACCTGGATGATTCCCAAAGAAGCCACTAATTAAAATGACCCAGAAAGTAGCTGGGTCAAAGCGAAGAAGAGACAGTTTACTTCCTCTTCAAACCCCCTCCCCAAATTCATAAGCCCCCAGACCCATTAGAAAAGAGCTGTTTGCGCATGCTTAACTAGTTTCCAGGTAATTACCATACAAAGCAGGGAGTGGGTGGTGGCAATGATATGAATATGCATTTATGTTGAATTTTCTGTAGATAAATAGACCTTGTAATGCTTTGTGACTTCACCTGCGTATTGGGAAACAATCTCGATGCAGGTCCGTCCGTAATAAAAGCATACACTTTCTAACTTCATTGTTAGAGAGTTATTGTCCATCTCAGTTGGGTATCGATATTAGATCTATACCCATATTTTGGTAATTCATTACCAAATGCCACTGAACCTGACAAAATAAAACTTAAAAAACCCCTATGAATAAACCAAGTAAATTTGCTGACTTTATACTCTTTTTTTGGAACTTCAAATGATGTGCCTAATATTAATTGAACCTTTTTCAAAACAGGGGGTTCATTACTAAATTCAAATTAATGCTAGAATTTCAGAGTGGGGTACTTTGTGGCGTACCTAAAGCATCTCTCTCTACCTACACTTATTGAAGTGAAAAGTTTCAGATGAATATTGAATATTATGACTTGGGCTCTGTGTGGCTGCAGCTGCACAGGCTTTACACACCAAGTATGAACCAAACGGCATTTGTCTGTTAGCTGTATTAGGCTTTAGCCCTAACACCACAGCACCAAATTGCTTTATTTAACTTGGAGATAGGAAGAGCAATGAATGCATCAATGGTGCTCATCAATATCTTCAGTCAAGTTTTGAATTTTATGTTATAGGGGTTATTTTGAAGACTTGGTCCAACTTTGAGAGAACCAATCTATGTCTGTGTGTGGTGGTTAAATGACATATCATTTATTCTCAAAGAATGGCAGTCTGTGAACACTCCTGCTGTCTGAAAGAGAAAAAACAGTAACAACAACAAAATTACAGTAAAGCTCCAAAATTACTCATGGCTGTAAGTTAGCCACAACACAGGACATCTTAGGACCATGTCATACTATTCAAATTGCTATCCCAAATTTTCAGATTAATGTTTCTGTTAACACTTGAAATACAGATAGGAACAGCTAGTTAGAAATATGAGCAATGTATTGCATTTTCGATGCATCACATAAGTTTAGCACTAATTGTTAGCATAAGTAATTAAATATTGTTTGTGATCTTTAGGTAATAGAGAAATTTTGTGTGTGACAGAACAAAAGTCACATGTATTAAGGAAACTCTTGTAAGCTGATGTAATCTGCCAAAGAGCTAACAAAAATCCGAAGCTGTTGAAGTCATAGACTGCTTGGCCTTAGCTACATTATAGAAACTTCATAGGCATCATAGAAAGACATTTCCCAGGGAACCTTTTGATTTAGCTTACGATTCTGCACATGCTGGCACAATGGGAGAAGTTTCCAGTTAACTGTTATCAACAAGAATTTTTTAAAAATTCTGTTGTCCACACCTATATGTTGTACAGGGGGATTTTACCAAAGTATATAAATACCTGAAGGGAGGATGCAGAGGGGATGGAGCCAGGCCTTTTTCAGTGGTGCTCACTTGTGGTAACACAGACTCTTTCCCATGGGAATTTTTCTCTTCTTCTTCCTGTGTTTTATAAATAAAGATAAGGTTTAGATGTTATTGAAACAGTCTCTAGAGAGATGGGCGGTTCTAACCTGGCCAATCGGCCTAGGGGGAGGTTTTGAATTGACCCAATCCGGACGACCTTTGAAAAGTCTATATAAGTTTTAGAATTAAATAATAAATTCAGATTTACACCACATTCCATTGGCTTGGTTTCTTCACTCGGCTAGCGGTTCAACAGCGACACTCACTGACAGGACAAGAAGCACAAAACACAGGAGGTTCCAGGTGAACATTAGGAAATACTTTTTCACTGTGAGAGTGACTGAACACTGACCCACTTGCTTAAGGTTTTGAAGTCTTCATTCTTGGAAATATGCAAAAGCCATTTGGACATGCTTTTGGGCAAGTGGGTCTTGAGCAGGGAAGTTTGACAAAATGTCCTCCAACCTCAACCATTCTGAGAATCTGAGATGTGGATACATTCTGTAATACATGAGATGTTATATGTTCTGGCAAGGAACCTAAATTTTTCATTGCTGACTTCTGCATTATTGTGATACAGCCGTAGAGAAAATTTGTGAAATGCTAACAGAAAGTGAATATCACAACCAGTGATGTTTTCCTGTTGTATGCACAGATACTACATTTAAACTCTTCTACCCAGTTCTCCCATTTTCAGTATGCTTTTAGTGCATGATCATTCTTCATTTGCAGCCAACTGGGACATAACAATTGCTATTTGTGGTACCCACAGTAATAAAAGGACTAAGGATTATAGGATATTACTGATAACAAGTAAAGGCTAGCTTTAGGTTCTCAGAGCTTAAAGTGCATACTTGTCTTAGCTGCACTACTTTGAGCAGTCTAAAAATTTAAAGGCATTTTATTAATTTTCACTTTCATCACTAGCTTGAAATACTATTAAGGGGCAGGAGAGAAAAAAGTTTTGATTCCACACCACAGAACAGCTTGGAAAGGAAAACTGTGGCGCACATAGCCCATTTCAAAAAGCACATATAGCCCTCAGAAGAGGATGTTGTCTTAAATAAAGCACTGTTCTTGTAAGCTGATGAGGGGGGAGGGGGAAGCAGAGGAAGAAAAGGAAGGATGTGGTGGATATTCTATTCCTGGCTTGAATTTTAGTATTTGTTCTCCACTTCTGTTGTCTACCAGCTAACCCAAGGATGTGTTGGATTATTTTACATTTCCTCTTGGAAATCTTTTCTCTATTGTTTATTGTAAGCTTCTTGTTCACAACTGAAGGTCTTCTATAATTTCCACTGTTTGGCATAGACTCCTGATCTGTGGTAGGCAGGCAGATCTCAGATCCTGTGGCAGCAGAACTACCTAAAACATACTTTTTCTGTCTTGTTCTAGACTGCATCCAGTTTCTAGGTTCAAGGATGAATTAACTTATGTTTGCTCAACAGATAGGACAAAGCAGATAGGACTGGCAGAGCTAATGCCAGTTCTTTTCAGGTATATTCTGGACTGCTGCCCTTCTCTTAGATGTTGCTTCACATTTAAAGACCAAAAAAGCAAGCTGAAGTGAAAAATAAAATTAGTCTGACTCATTGTCCTGGTTTCAA